>JARWLF010002074.1:0-10394 GCA_029853055.1 Scenedesmus sp. KT-U
TGAGAGGTGTGCAGGTCTGTGCACTCACTAGTAAAGGTCCTGTTGTGTAGGACAAACGCCACCTTGGTGACCCGTTCTGGACCAACACTGTAGCCCTCCCACTATGCGGTTCAACATCATGGGTCCCACTAGTTGAGCAGCTAGGGACAAGCAGTAGAGCAAGCCAGTGTAGATCAAACCCCCTATACTGTTTGCTATCACAGCTCTGCGGATATCTGGTTTGCCAGATTTCAGCTGACGCTGCCACGCTGCATCAAACTTCCCGTGTACTTTGTCTATGTGCACCACATCCGGCTTATACAAATCTGCATGCAGCAGCCATGTCAGCAGTCAGCAGTGGAAAACACAACACAACCTGATCGCATGCAGTGGTGAAAGTACCGCATGGTGTGCTTACAGCTGCGCAACGCGATGAGAGCAGTAATAGGAGATGGATAAGCAGGCGTCTACTTGATTCCCGAACACTACCATGCCTCCAGGCTGAGAACAACACAGAGCCACACAGTACCTGTTGTTTGAAGAGTAGTCCTGTGACCCTGTTTGATGATGGGGTCCACGAAGAAAAAGAACAGCATGCTAAGTAACCCCGGCTTGTGCTTGCATGACCTGTCAACCAGCACAGGCTCCTCCTTGCCCGATGCTGTACTCCTCTTTCCCATCGTGTAGCTGACGGGTCCGCGACAACGGCGCTTGAACGCCACAAAGTAGTCAAGCCTTCAATGTAAGATGAAAGGATATCAAAGACCTGGCAGACAAGAATGCCTTGCATATGAAGCACCACAACTCGTTTGCTGCATAAACTCGCTCAGTCACTACATGTCAGACTTCTCTACAGCACAACGTACAACATTGACGACGACCAAAGTTGTGATAGCCTGTTGCATGTACGTGCACTCTCCCTGCCGGTATTGCGTAAACTGGCATACGTGCCGGTGTGGTTTACTGATTGCACTCGGCGAGGCGCTACCATCTGAAGCTGATCGCTGTATAGTCTCAGTGCTTGCCTACTACTATACACGGCCCTCGCCATTATTTACGTTTCCATTGTCTGTCAACGTCGAACACTTGCTTGTAACACGGCACTACTGCTGCTGTTGTAGCTGTCTTCTCGTTGTACCAACAGCGAGCCTGTTATGGGTCGTACTAGCAAGTCTCTGGTACAAAACCTATTGCGAGCGGCCGACAGCGAGTTGTTTGAGCTGCCAAAGGGATGGCATGTTTTCAGCAGGCAAGCCCTGTTTGGCACTGGCTTCCAGCGTGCTTATCGCCCTTTTGCTGTCGCAACGCGCAAAACAGAGTCTGATGCTTGTCTATTTCATTATTGCACTATGTTGTTCTCTTGGCACAGGTATCGCACAGCGGAATTGTTCCTGAAGCACCCAGCACCTCCTGCTGTCAAGTTCAATGATGTCTCCATGTATAAACGGCTGAGCCAAGAGTGTCCGCAGGTAGAGGGTGCTACAATAAGTACTCATACTCACAGTGATCTGTGGCACCGCTCCTCAGGACACCCCAGATCTTACCATCAGCATCAGCAGCAGTCGGCTTGTTGATGCACTGTGCGAATCAGACCAGTGAAGCACGTATGTCAAAAACTGCAACTTTTGCATCAGCATAAGTTTGTCCTGGTTGTACTGAGTAGTGGCACAATGGATGCACCCATGTCATCTGTTGTTGCCAGTGGCCTGGAATGATCCGAGCGTGTTGTACACGAATGATCTGGTTCCTGCCTGTTGCCCTTTCATAGGTTAAACTGCAGCCAATGCGTATCAACGCCCTCCAACCGTCGCTGTCCAAGCAGTTTGTAGAACAGCAATTGGCAGCAATGCAGCAAGTTCAGCAACAGCAACAGCAACAGCAGCAGCGGCGGCAACAGCTAACAAGGCCAGATGATACCCTGCAGGCTCAGCAACGAATCTCACACTCAGTACGGCAGACGACATTTGAGCAAGTGCGAGAGAAAATGGGAGCGACCCTTGAAAAAGCAGGGTGCGTGCGGGCAACAAAACTTTCACCTGCTTGCATAGGTTAACGTACTCCGTCAGTGGTCTGCAGCTGGTAATAGCCAGCTGTGACATCAGGCATCACTCATCCTCAAATTTGTGTCGTTTGATCGATTGTGGACCACTGTGAACCTCTTTGCTATAGTGTGCATGAAACTCAAGAGCATGTATTCAGTGCAGCAATGTCACTTGCAGCTGCATGTCTGTCTGTTGCTGGCTTGCTGTGCATTGATTCGCTCCACCAACAGCATTTCAATAAGCTGTTGGTCTCACGTCTGATCCTGTGTCTGTGTGTCTGTATGACAATCTCATGTCGACAGGCATGAGAATGCAACATCTGGTTATTTGGAGTTCATACAGGAGCAGGAGGAAGAAGCCTTACAAGCAGCACTCAAGAAGCTGCAGGAGCAGCAAGCAGCAGCGGCAGCAGTTAGCAGCACTCAGGCAAATAAGTTTGGGTGAGAATGTGTATGTAGTTCGATGTAGACCTGTTTTCTGGACTGATCTCATGTAGGGCCGGACTGGTGCTACCAGCTTGTGATGCGCACCTGATGTAGCCAGGCACTTCTTCTTTCAGCCCACAGTCGGCACATGTCCATGCTCCGCCTACCAGCAGCTCTCCTGGTAACAGGTGCATGTACAGCTCTGGCTGGCATCTCTCATGAAGCCATGTCATGGTGCGCCAGGGTTGTATACATATCACTGACCCTGGCAAATCAATACTGGGAAGTGAGGCTGCACACTACTAAGCAGCTGTGCCACACAGCCAGTCAGGCAGCGTGGCACACGTGTAGGCATAGCAGCAGTGTGATTGGCACATGTGCTTCAATGGTGTGGTGCTTGTCAACGCACTTTATGTATAAGATTATACGTATAATGATGATGGTCCTTGATTCGGATAGTATCGACTCGGCAGGAAGAAGTCTTCTTAAGGGAGAAGTCTTCTTCTTATGGCATGGCACTCTTCTGTTACATGAGGGTTCCCCGGGAGAAAGGTGACATTGGGCCCAATGGCACCTTTGCACGCACATTCTGCACACGTGCTTCAGGTCGCCTCGTTGAGAAAGGACGGTGTACATGCTTAGTTGGAAAGGCTGGACCCGAGATACCAGCAGTGCCAAGCACCGAACCAAGGAAGCAGTACTTGTACGGGCATGACATGTTCAGTCGCCTGCACAGGCATCACTGATCAGATTCAACATGGCCGGAAGCCAGCGGAGTTCCTACGTACTGACTTGTGGTCCGTAACATCTATCTGGTTGATCGGCTGGCAGCGTGGCGTTCGAGGCAAAGATCTAGCTGTACCTGGTCCGTGTCGGTTGCTACCGTACTCAAATCCAGTTGCTACAAAGCTTCAATAGGCACAAAATACGTTGCAACTGTCAGTATGTGAACTTTTTTTGGTTACAAGCCGGTCTATATCCTTCGGATGAACCGAAGACTGCGTCGAACAAGTCCAGATGTCGAGTCCTGAAGCAGGCCCCGTAGAACACAGAGCCCCGTTACTGGGCAGCACGGGTACATCTATCAAATGTTATGGTGCTGAAGCTTTGTTGGACATTGCACCGGACGCAAGCATAACTTATACACCTCTGGAGGTACAAACATTTCTCTCAGAATGGCAGTAGCTGTCCAGCCATGGCATCCTAGCTCAAAGCTGACGACTTGATCTGTGTGCAGCCAAGAAGCATTGTGCGCAAGTGTTGCGGTCTCTGTATCAACCAACCCCAGCACCTCAAGCTACAGGTGAGCATGGTTGGATTCTCTGCACAGCCTGGCTGTTTGGGCAGCTCAAAAATCTGGAGTAGTCCATGAAAGTGTGCCCAGGTGCACCTTATCTTTAGTGTATAACACATGATGACTCTACTGTGCCTGTTGTACCTTATATCCTCAATATGGTTTCCATGGTGTATCTCATCTGCTGCAGATATCTGGTTGGCTTGTGGTAGGGGCGGCACTTGAGTCTCCCAACAGCTTCCGTGTCTGGTATTACACACCCAGCAAGCAAAGCAACGCACCTGGCGCAGCAGCACCAAAGTTCAAACTGTGCAAGACTCTTCCTTATGTCTGTAGCAGTGGCACAGAGGCCGTTGCACTGGTGAAGCGTGTGCGGCAGGCCGCAGCATGGGCAGGGCATGAACAGCCACCCAAGATCCTGGCAATCATAAACCCCAAGAGTGGTCAGGGCAAGTGAGTCGCAGCGTTGTAATATTCTGCATATGGCATGACAGCAATCTTATACGAAACACATTGAGCACTGCAGTCAAATAAGGGCATGCTGAATGCAGACGGGTGCAGACTGGCACTATACACAGTGGTGTTTACAGGCAGAAGCTGCTGTTGCTAGTAACCCTCCGTCATCAAGTCTTACAAGTAGCTTGAGTCGCTCGTGAAATTCGTGGTGCTGGCGACCAACAGTGATGCATAGCTCTCTGTGCCTGTACTCGGGTTGCTGCAGGTCGCAGCGACTGTTTCAGCGCCATGTTGCCCCTGTACTGGAAAATGCTGCTGGCATGACACTCACAGCAGTGCTCACACGTCACCCCAGACATGCCACAGAGATAACCAGGGAGCTGGACCTGTCAACCCAGGATATGATAGTGTTTGTAGGAGGTGACGGAACTGTCTTTGAAGGACTACAGGTCAGGCTCACTGGTGTTGCAATTAATAGTGCACTGCCTGTAATCTGTACATGATACGCTCATAGAAGCCTGCTTGCAGCCTCCTGTAGTTCAGCAGTAGGTCAGCCTAGACCTGCAGCTTAGCTACGCCTGTGATACAGCATTGATCAGCCACCACTAGCTATCATAGCCAGGCTGGCAACTACGTTTGTTGATTCTGCTCCGAACTTCAAGGTACACCTAGGCTGTTGGTCAGTGCGTACTGGTGTACTCAGCAGAGAGACTTGCTGTCTTCTACACTGCAGGGCTTGCTCAGTCGACCTGATTGGGACAAGGCCCGTCACATACCCCTTGTGCATGTCCCTGGTGGCAGTGGTAACGGCCTGGCACACTCCTGTGGACTCAGAGACCCGGCGACAGCAGCATTCGCAATTTGCAAGGTCAGTCATAACAAAGGTCTCTGTCAAATCGTGTCAAAATACCAACATATCTGCAGTGCCAGGGTTCCTGGGAAAGTAGGCTACTTTAGTGAAGGTATCGTATGCTTCACAGCAGCTTATCCTGTGTCTGTTTGTTGGCTGTTCATTCCACAGGGTGTTGTGAGTCCCATGGATGTTGCCAGTGTGCTGCAGCCTCCCAAGAAGCGTCTGTATATGATGCTGCTGGCAACATATGGTATGATGAGCAATCTGGATGTTGGTACAGAGTCACTCAGGTGGATGGGGGACACAAGATTCACGTTGGGGGCACTGTGGGTGAGTATGGTGGGGCTGCTGCAGCCTGGTCTCCCTCAGTCTGGACACATGATATGTGATTACTGCCACTTTTGGGATTGCTGGGGCGCATTGTTGATCAAACGTTGAAGCCACCACGACTATGAGCATGTATGTCACATGTAGTACAGATCACTGTACATGTTGGCTGCTCAAGTTCGCACATACTTTCAGCACGTGAACATGGCCATCACACGGCCCCTGCTGGGATCACAAGATGCACAACATACCACCACTCACTGCAGTCTTACACCTTGCTGCAACTGTTGCAGGAGATAGCCAAGGGTGCAAGCTACCAAGCTGGCATTGCTTGGCTGCCACCAGCAACACATGCTGACAGCAGTAACAACACCAGACTTGGCAATCAGGTTCATAACGGTGCTGCCAGCAAGCTACAGCGGCATGACTCTGACATGCTGGCGAATGCCAGTGGTGAACAGGCTGCAGGACAGAGCGTTGTTATTGAAGACTTCCCAGCAGGTAGCTGCCTTACAGAGTTATCGCTGGCTGTTACCTGCTCAGTATAGTGCCACGATCGGCACATGAGGTGTGAACCATCCTCTGCTGTGTATCACGTGCGTAGTTAGGGTGGCACTGGATTACCCAACATCAACCAGGCACTTGACGTTGTCAGTCAGAGTGCTCTTCTTCAAGTTGCCAACTGATACCACAGGGCAAGGAACTCAGTACACTCCTCAGCAGTATGCACAATCAGGTTCTTACATCAGGCAGCACAGTGGAGCACATGCCAACTGTGTCTTCAGTTTCTCATCTGTTGTACTGGCTGTCCTGTAACCGTCTGCCCTGTCCTGCAGGTCCTGAACTGCCTGCCCTGCAGCAACTAGGCAGGTTGCCGCTTACTGTCCCTGAGCAAGCAGGTTCGGCAGCAGCTGATGGCAGTGGTGGGCTGCCTGCTGGCTGGCAGGTCATGCATGAGCCGCTACAAATGTGGAGTCTTATAAATCCGCCCTTCATCGCTGCATCCTGCAAGGCCAACCCTCTGGGGCTGCTGCACAGTGGACACATGAACATGTAGGTCGACTCATGATAAAGTCATGTACTGCAGCATCACCAGCAGGACAAGGTCACACCCTGCAGCCGAAGATGTGTAGGAGGCAGCAGGGCCCTGTTGCTGTTGAGTGCTGAGGTGGCAATTTTGTTGAGCTGTACATTCCTGTATCTGCTGTTCTTGCATGCAGGTTCTGGGTGCACGGTTTGACTGGCTTGCGTGGCAGATTGCAGGCCCTAGATGTTCAGGCCAAATCTGCACAAGGGCTGCACCTGACATCGGAATGCCTAACACAGCATAAGGTGGGTGCCTGCATTGAACCTTGGGTGCTTCACTGGTGCAGACGAGCAGCTAGTGCCTAGTGACTGTCAGGTATGCTGCTGGCAACACACCTACACAGAGCCCTGCACACGACAGCTGTACTGCAATGGACAACTGCGTATGCTTTGAAGAATAGTATGAAGCAATGGTGAATAACTGCAAGTGCAAGACAAGAAGTGGCTGAGTTACAACCCTTGCATGCTGCGCTTATGCATGCAACTGTCCCAGCACTCGTCAATTGTAGCGATGTGATGCATCAATTGCAGAGTGGTCACGTCCAGTGATTGCCCTGCTGTGTGCCCAGGTTCGCGCCATGATCTTCGAGCCAAGAGACAGCAACACTTGTTTGATGCTTGATGGGGAGGTGGTGCCAAGTCGTCCAATCTTTCTAGAAGTTCATCAAGGCCTGATACATGTAGTCATCAACCCAGCTCATCCGGAGGAAGCAGCAGCCCAGCACAGCAGAGACTCAGCTAGCAGAGCACCGACACCTTGTGTGTAGACCAGGAGATGTGTGTGCCAGTGTTGGCTGTTGGGGTATGGGGCCACACAGCGGTAGCGGCAACAATGCAATCGTCACGTAATGTACCGAGTCTCGTACTTTGTGTCGTCGCAACCGCAATTGGAGGTGAAAGCCGAGATCGGTGCAGTCAGTACTGTGCCGAACCCACTTCTGTATGAACGTTCTGAGAAATATTTGACGTCCGGTCCTCCATGCCAGTGTGTTTGAAGGTCTGACGGACTTGTGCGTCGCTGTCGAGTCTTGGTCTGATTGTTCTGTAGTGCTGCTGCGGGTCTGGCTCGCACAAGTTTACTTGCACCAATCACTAGTTGCTTCAGATGGCAATGAACCAACTCGTACGGGTAAGCAACTGCACGATATAATTGCTTTGGTCTCGGTTGAGCGTACTCAACCACAGATCTCCTGCGCAGATGCGGACTAGTGGCACCAGCGGTGCCCGGGTTCCTTTCTCATCAGGTGATCAACGAGGCCCCACTTCTGCATTTCAGCCTATGCATTTGTCTATATCACTAGTCACAGCTTACTGCAATGGCTATACAGCCCTGGAATGCTGTCAATCCTGCACAACTCTGTGGCTGTGTTGCTTATGTTGCTGACGTGTAGGTACAGCCAAGGCGCCTCGTGCTACGGTCTGCAGAGCCAGCAGCCAGCAGAGCAGTAACACTAGTTTGGTACAGACTGCAATTGCAACTGCAGCTGCTGGTGTTCTTACTCTCTCCGGGTGAGTATGGGTCTACCAGCAGCCGGTGTTAGCTGCTGATATGCTTCGCAGCTTGCTTCATGTGGGGCTGTACAGAAGATATACAGACGCAGCTTTGAGTTGTACCTGCTCTGACAGCTGCTGTTGGGATTCCTGCTTGGACCAGGCACAGAATGTGGCCAACAGGAACCATATGCAGATCAGATGCCAGCATGAGCTGTAATATCAAGTGCACCATTGCTGTTGCTGTAGGCCAGCATTTGCTGATGACACCAAGCTGCTGTGTGACGCCACCTGTGCATCAAACTTGGAGTCTACTGAAATGGTAACAACACCAACTGGCCTTCAGTACAAGGACATCAAGGTCGGCACCGGGCCATCACCTATCACCGGGTACCAGATAGTGGTCAACTATGTAGCTCAAACACCCAAGGGCTTTGTTTTTGAAAACAGCTTGGAGAAGTCACCTTTCGATATCAGGGTCGGAGCTGGACAGGTGAGATTAGCACTCTCTCTGTGATCTGTATGCATCAGTTCTAGCAGGGCAAAAGCAATGCATTGCGCCTGCAAGCTCACTGCAGGCATGCTGATCATCAGGTCATCGGTGATTCCCAGCCGCGCTCACAACACATGTGTCCCTGCCTGTGCACTACTGCGTCCTGACAGGTCATTCCTGGTCTTGATGAGGGCCTGAAGAGCATGAAGGTTGGTGGTGTGAGGCGCATGTACATCCCCGGTGAACTGGCTTTCCCGAAGGGACTCAAAGCAGCACCTGGAAGGTGAGACAGCACCTACGAGAGTGGCAAGTTGTAGCTACACCAACCAGCATATCAAAGGCAGTGCTTGAATGTGCAGTTGCTGTACATACCAGGTGAGATAGCAGCAGCTTTTGGGTCAGAACATGGGAGAAACTGGCACCTGTGTATGGTACAAGCTGCGGTGTCTGTCTTGTACGCTGGACCTGGGTGCATAAGCAGATCTAAACAGTTCACCTCTCTTATGTTTTTTAATAATATATATTATATATAAAAGGCTCATCCTTGCCCAGACACCTTGGTTTCTGCAATGATGTACACTGTGCCCAAACACTTGAATATACACATCAGGAGGCGTGCTTCTGAGCTTGTCCGGAAGTTGCCTGCTTTCGGATTGCCGTAGTCATTTGGCAGCCACCGTACAGCTGAGGTCATAGAGGCTGCTGATGTTTCACTTGCCTTACTGAATGTGTTGCAGGCTTGGAGATGGAGGACGAGTGATCGTGATTCTCAGCATAACATATCAGTATATTTGGGCGGCCCAGCTGAGGGGCAGTGACAGACTCAACATAGTTTGCAGAAAAGGCATCATGCCTTTGATAGTGGTTGATGATGCCCAGTCAGGTGTCCTTACAGGTGGTTGGCCGATCAACGCCGTGCCCGCCAGATGTCAGATGGAGCAAGGTCACCAGCGGCTGGTGCTGCAGAGATATCCAGAGTTACTGTAGCCCTGGGTGCTGCAGGACATTGGCAACTGCTAACTTGAAGTTGTGATGATCTGGTCAATCAATGTTGTGAGACATGATGTTATGCAACTGGTACTTACCAACTTGTACTCAAGTCAGCCTGTGAGGTTGATTGTGATGACCAACAGTACAGTGGCTGATTGCACGTGCTGCAGTGATATTGCCACCAGCATGAACTCACGTGGTACATTCAATCAAGTTGCCAGCTGGATACAATCCACAGTGTGTGTTTGCATATGTGCGCCAAACTTGCAAGTGCGCCAATTGGCGAAGATAGCAGCAAAGCAGCTGTAAACTTTACCTGATGGGGTTAATTGTGACTGGAAACTTTTCATCAATGATGACACCAACGACCAATGTCCCTTGAGTCGCAGTAAGGTATGTTACATCGGATGAGAGTACAGACGAGCACTTGTATATCGCGCTGCTTGAGTCAAACACATACGCACGTATACGTACGTACCCACAACACAAGAAGATGGCAGAGCATCTTGCTGCTGACCTCTTCAGCATAACTTAGTACAGCAATAACACTAATCAACCTGCCTGTGACCACACTTTTGCGATATGTCTGCATACAACTGCCACGAAATGCCTTGATTGCATACACATACATGTGTAATCAGACTCAAACTTGCTGTCCAGCCCAAAGCAACGAAAACAGGTTGAGACGCCACGAGGCACAGAGCTGTACACAAAATCAACAATACAATACAACACAACATGTGAAACCATGCACTGATGACAGAACTGCACCAGTTGCTTGACATGAAGATATATATGCTGCATGAACCCCAGCATAGAACAGCAAGAACAGATGCATGTGGGCACATGAACAAAATCGCCCATGCCATGCCAGAACAAAAGAACAACAACGTATGCCATGCCTGAACTTCATGAGAGCAAAAGGGGAATGCCACAAGTAAAATTGCAGATAGCCAGG
>JARWLF010002080.1:0-13793 GCA_029853055.1 Scenedesmus sp. KT-U
CCGAGCGTCCCATGTGGGCTGAGAGGGGCGGGCTAGACTTTGAGGGTCGAGCACGCTGGGATGCCTGGTCAGCTGTGAAGGGCATGAACGCAGAAGCCGCCAAGTTAAAGTTTGTGACATTGTACTATGAGTTTCCACCCAGCTGCTTATATGCTGACACCCGTGGAGAGTGATAGCAACAAACAGACAGCATCGTTAGGTTAGCTCACTTGGTCAGAACCTACACCGGGCAAGGTGTATACAATTGTTTGCTGTAGAGACAAATTGCACTGTCCTGTGAGCAAGTAACTGGGTATGGAGTCTGTTGGATGTTGATCACTTTGCCAATACTGGGCATGCTTGCTACCAAGCTGCTCATAGTTTACAACGGTTGGCTGGTGTTTGTAAGTTGTCAGCAGCAGCAGATACAGCAGCTGGCCGGTTGCCAAGGCTGGAGATGTCATACTGTATGTCCTACTGTATGACTCACACATATTCATTGGCTGTCTATACTGCAGTAGCCGCTGTAGCAGCTATGGCAGCAGTAGCTACCCCTCAACGGCCGCTAATTGCTATCATGTGTGGGTAACAAATCTGTTGTCTCCAAGGTCACAACACCTGGCACATATGGTACTACCATACAACGGTAGTCAGTCAATCCCACGGATGTTGTTACAAAAATAAGAGTTCCAGCAATCAAATGATACCATACTAGGCACGGTGCCTATTTGCTCAACAGCCTGCACCACCTGATAAACAATTGACACACGCATCAGGTACAGGGACACTGGTTGTTAGCCTAACAGGGAGGCTCCCTGCCATTCTAGAGTTATAATAAAGCCAAGTCTGCATCTTTCAGCAAACTGACCAGAGAGAGCCATGCATCTCCAGATGCACAATCTGTTGAACAGGTATGTCCTTCCATAACGTCTGCATATTTCAGCAGACACATTGTTCGTGCAGACGACTGGTTGCAACATACACGACCGTAGTGCACATCACAACACAGTATAGCAACCATGTTTTGAGTAGAGCGGTGATCAGGAGATTACTACAAGGATAATCTCACTGGGTTGTTGGTAGAAAAACAAAAATCATATCAAGTCACAAGCTTTTGCAGCGGCTGGCACGTTGCCTTGACCAGCAAGCAAGTTGCTGCAAAACCATCATCAACAACACTGCAGACTGCAAAGACAGATCTCATGGTTTATGCTGTGCAATACCAGTCGAACCACCACATGCTGTGATGCTATGAACAGATACATCGTTGCCAAGCCTCGTTGTGTTCACATTGGTCATCAAAGCATTGCTGATGAGCTTGACCCATAGGCCCCTGGCCCGCGCTGCTGCTGCCATTGGTGGCCTTGTTGTTGCTGCTGCAATGCCATCCCATATTCTGTGCTGCCTGCAGACGCTGGAAGTAGGCCTCCTCGGCTGTAAGGGTCATCAAATGGATGCAGCTGTGTGACTTGATATTGTTGTGCAGTAGATACTCCATGCGCAAGCCCAGTTCCCCCAACAGAAGGCTGAGTTCTTGGACTCATCACGTGCATATGCTGTTGATGTTGAGCAGGCCCAAGCACAGCACCCATACTACTGAATGGATTGGCAGTTGCACTGTTGTTTGGGACTGCAGCAGTGTCTATGACCCTTGGAACGGGGCTGCTGGTGTTGCTTCTTGGTGAGCCATAGAAGCTACCAGCATGTGCTCCTGCAGGAGCACTTGAGACTGCCATTGCTGTTGTGAAGCTACCGCCTGCTGGCGTTTGCCGAGGTGCTGCTGTAGGGTAACCTGCTGCAGGTATTCCCTGCATGGGGACCCTGGACACACTGCCACTGCTGCCAGAAGTCCCAGCTGGTTTTGCTGTCTGCTGGACCAACATTCTGCTACCAGGATGTTGTATACCCTCAGTAATAGGTGGTAAAGCAGTACCCTGTTGTCTCTTTTTCTTGATGTACCATACCAGGATGATGACTACACCAAAGAACACGACACCCCCAGCAGCTGCTACACCTGCAATCAACTTCAGGTCGTACCCATCAGTGTACCCTGGTCTAACACCTGTTCTCGTGAATAACACACCCAGGGTGACGCCAGACCAGCCCTGCCGTGCCAGTGTGGCTGACAAGCTACCATTGATGACAAGCTGCTGAAGGTTCTCAGCCGCAGCTTGTGCCAGCTCTGAATTCTGGTATCCACTGATTCTGGTGATGATCAGCACGCCACTGCTGTCATTGGTAGCCAGCAGGTTGCGCCCACTGCTGCCTGCGACTTTGGAACTGCTGTTTTGGGTTCCCCCTGTGTGCCATGAGTCCGTGTGGCGCTGAACTGCCTTTACCGCTGTTGCATCCACGCTTTGTGACATGCGTTTGGGCAAAGGCTTCTTGGGACCCATGAGCTTGAGCCTACTCTGCTTTGCATTGTCATGGCTAGCATCTAACTTCAAGGATGTCCCAGACAAAGGTCTTGATTCATTCACTGCGTGGGTTTCATTGGTGAAGTTCACAAATTCCTTGAGTGGCCCTGTTGCCATGGAAGCCTCCTGCTGCTGCTCCACTGTGTCAGGGATGACAGGCTTTGGTCTAGGACGAGGGGTGCCATAGTGCCCAACTCGTCCACCCTTGACAAAGTTTGCAAGTGTTGTCGCATCAAGGCTGACAGGTTGGTTGCTGCCAACTCTGTCAACAGACACATCTTGCAGCAAGGACCTACTGGGTGGTATGGCATCGAAGATTGAGACTTGGCCACTACCGTCAGTGTCAGAGGATGTCTGTCCCTCCATTGTGGCTGGCTCTGCAGGCAGCAGAGGCCCATCATAAAACAGACTGCTAACAACCTCCTCCGTGCCAGTGCTGCTGATCGGCTGGTTACTGTTGATCACTGGATTCAAGCTTGGAAAGCCACCAGCAAAGCTGCCACCAGAGTTGCTGCTGGCAGCTGCTACTACAGGCCCTGCAAATGCAGCCCTGAAACTGGTACTGAGCACTACTGTCTTGGGCTTAGGACCACGGTTGGTTTGCTTGACAGCAGGACCAGCAATAGGCTTCAGTGGCTGCAGCAGCTGCTGCAGGTTGCTGTTAAGAACCTGGGTCTCTACTTGACCTGATGTCAAGTCAGGCCTTGTGACAGGCTGCGCTGCCAATACCGAGGACATGTCCTGAACAAATGCGGAATCACCACTACTGCTTGAAGTGGTGATATCACTGCTGTTGGCGATGCTGTCAAGTGAACTGTTGAACTCGTTGCTTGCTGCACCCAGCAATTGCCCAGGCGCAACATCAACCTGTTCTGCTGCACTGAAGAGACCTTCATCATCGTCCGTTGGCTGAGAGTCAAGCTGCTGAGTTGCTGCATCAGGACCTTGCAGTATCACACTCTGCCACTGCCCATTCTCGTCAAGTGTCACTACATGCTGCTGGTTGCTTGTCCCAGCTGCTAATGAAGCAGTACTTGCAGGTGACTCACTCCCTGCTGGAGCATTTGTGGAGTCACCTGACTGTAGCAGCTGCCTGTGTTTCTGATCAAAGGCTCCAGCAGATATCAGGTTCTCTACAGGTGTTGCAAGTTTGTACAAGGCTTTGCGCACATGGTCGTTGCCATGAGAAGCCGGTCTCAGCCCCTTTGCTGCTTGCTGCATCAGCATACCATGGATTGTGGTTCCTTCCCTCTCCAAGTGCGCTAGATTATCTTGCTGCCATTGCTGCTCTGCTTCACTTGCCAACAGGGATCTCCTGTACACTTGCTGTATGTTGAGGGCACTGCTGTTAACGTCCGATGTTTTTGCATTGTTCACGACAGTACTTGCCATGCTGCTCTCCTTAGCACCCCACTCAACCTTCTCCAGCTCATCAGGCTGTGAGTCTGAAATCCCCAGGATGCTGACAGCTTCAAGATCAACGCTCAGCAGCAAAGCCAGGGCTTCTTTGATCTTGCGCTGCTTGGCCAGATGAAACCCAACACGATCCTCACTAGAGATTACAATGCCTGCCTCGGCATAGTAGGGAGAAGTGTCCTTAGTGACCAATGAACTACATGCTTCATTGTTGGTGTCAGCATCAACCTGCATGCACACAGGTGAGCCACACACACACAGAGAGCTGTAGACGTTAAGAGCATTGCTCGCAGGATGACGGGGCATGACTTGCAAGATGCAGTCAGGCAAAGCTGAGTGAACATTGCTTCGGTGGCTGTTGAAAAAAGTGTAGAATTCAACATCGCCAAAACACGTTCAAGAGTGGGCGTATACCAACATAGTGCATGTGTTAGAGTATGGCAAGCTGCAGCTGGCAGGCCTGCTTCTCCTGCTCCATGACCCACCGTGATGCTGAAGGCTACTGTCTTGTTGCTGCTTTTGTTTAGAGTGTCTGTCACCAGCTGGCAGCCAGACGTGGCATCCAGCATTTGTGTGATGGTTATGCGGCCACCATCCCAACCATCACCATAACTGTCATACATGTTTAGGTTGTAGTTGCCAAGTGACAGGCAGGCATAGCTGTAGTAGCTCCTGTAGTCCTTGTACTCAGCATCAGCTGCAGCAGATACGGACTTGGGAAGCTTCTTCTGCAGGTTGACCGGAAGCAAGCCACCTGCACCAGGTTACGTGAGAGTGCAGAGCTTTGAGCTTGTGCAGACAATGTCCTTGAGCCAACTTAGGTCTACCATCCAGAGATACCACCCATGTTGTGGCACATAACCCTTCACCTTGTACGGCTTATGGCAGTGTATTTGTAGCAGTGAGAATGATTGCCGTCAGCACAGGGCAAGATACAAGCGCTGGGGCAAACTGGTAGCATGAATGGCGGGTGTGAGCAGCCTGCAGCCGTACAGCAGCTTACCTGCCATGACTATGTTTGACTGACTGGGTGTGCTCAGGCTGGTAGTAGCTGCTCGTCTACTTATGAGCCAGCTTAGTTCAGCGCCATACTGCCTGCTTCGCAGCACAACCTGCACTAGCTTGGTGCTGCTACTGCAGGTTGGCAGCTGGAGCTGAGGGGAGGCAGAGGCGACATAGGATGCTGCAAAGCCCTGGGCCTGTGTTGAGAGGCAGACGACACAATGCACAGCTTCATCATCAGTGCCCCACATTCAACACACGCTGCTTTGCCAGATGGCATTTCTGGTGTGTGCTTATTGATTGTATACATGCATAGACAGCATAAGATGATCTTGCATCGAGCTTACTTGGAGGGTGCCATCAGAAACAAACTGCAGCCTGATGAGACCTGTATCTGTGCTCACTGCTGGGGGCAGGTCGGTCCCTGAAAACATCCCAATCAGTCCATCAAAATCCTGCAAGACAGAGCACAAGCATATGTCCCCTGTATCATGGGGGGCCAATGATAGCGCTGAGACATATGATGCCTAACATGTGCTCTTCATCGAGAATCCTGAAAGCACTGTGGTGTATGCATGCATAAGCTTGAAGAAGACCATCATGCAGAGCCATGGTGCAGGAGTGCTTTCTAGATCAGATCCTGAGTTGCCGGACACAATGCATGGGTGATGTTAGTAAGTATGCAGGAAATGTATGCTCGCACCTCCACAGTGACAAGGTCATAAAGTCGCTCTGTTGCAAATTGAGAGAAGTTTAAAGATACATAGGGCTTCTCAGGAGTGTTGATGGTCCAAGAACAGCTGCTGCTGGCACTGTACCGAGCACCAGCAGGCACACCATCTGTGATGTTGCCAGCTGCCTCTGACAGTTCCGTACTCTCTGCACACAGCTGTGGCACAGACAGGAGCTTGTTGCATGCCAGATTGGCTGGGCCTGGCCAACCACAGACTTTATCCATGCTCTGCATCAGCGTCCATCGCACCAAGCTCTCTAGTGATGCATCTGCACATGTCAGCGCTGGTGTCGAAAAGCTTCTGGCTTCAGCAACTGCTGCCTGCCATTGAGGTGTGCCTGCAGCCACGAGAAAGCAACCAAAGATCTATCAACATGTCACAAGCCACTGCACTAGTGCTTGCTTTTTAAGCCGCTAAACACATACCCCTGGAGGGCTTTCGAGGAGAGACCGTTGTTCAGCACCTGAGGCCATGTGGCAATGGCAACAGTTGCTGAAGTCAGCAGCGCAAACAAATTGTTGCTTACCTTGCACTTGTGTTGCAGCTCGTTCCTGCAATATGCACAGTGTCTTCAGACATTCCATGCTGCAGACTTTGTTCTGTTCATTGTTGAGCCACCACTTGTTGTTGTTCCTGAACAGTGCTGGGCAGGCAGGGTCCACTATCAGGTCCACACAGATCTGACCAAACTGAGCATCACAGTAGGATGCCAGAGATCCTACAAGCAGGCAGATTGGTACGTTGATGCCGAGCAACTTGGCAAGATATGCCCGTGGACACCAGTGCCAGCAGCAAGTGGCAAGTACTGGGGCAAGCCAAGCACATGCAGGTGCAGAGACAGTATGGACATTGAGCTGGAGCTTTGCCTGCTGCCAGCTACCAATCGACATACCTTCCCAACCATTTCTCAACAAAGCTCCAAAACTGCTGCTGGCGTTCAGAGAGTGGAACCTCTGCTGCAGCAGCTCCTTGTCAGCATCAGAGTCTGAAGTACATTGAGTTATGTTTGCCAAAGCCTGCCGAGCACTACACAATGCCTCCAAACACTCCTTTGCTGCCCAGCCGCTTATGTCAGCCCCAGGTACTGAGGGGTCTGTAGCAGGACACTGCTGCTTGACAGGGCCGCTGCAAGTCCAGGGTGCACAAGTGCCTGTTCTGCCGTCTGACGTAAAGCACCAGGGTGCTGTGGTAGTCCCAGTGTCATATTTGAAGGGCAAGCAGTCATACATCGGGACACCATCATAGGTCGTAGGTAGCTTGCAAGCTTCCCCGCTGACAGTTGTGCGACCACCATCAGGCCCGCAGACATCAAAGGGATAACCTTCCCAATCTCCAGCACCTTTGCAGCCCTCGTCAACGTAACACCAACTAACACCTGCACTGTACCCTGGAAGGGTACCGCTGCCCTTGATACCCTTATGACATGTCCCATAGTGTGTCGTGCCATTGTATGTCCAGGGATTGCGACACCTGCAGCCGTTCATAGTTATCTGCTTTGTATAGTCAAAGTCTAGGCCTGTCAGTGTTGCAGGTGCCCCATTGACTGTTGCTGACATCAGAGACCCTGCACCATACTGATGGGCTCTGCTTGAACCTGGACAGGTTGCTCTGTCCACAACACACCAAGGGCCCCTGGCATCTCCATCATCTAGGGTGCCTCCATAGTAGTGCTTGTCGTTCAATGTCCAATGGGGATGGCACTGACAGCCGGACAGTGTGATTGTGGGTGAACAGTAGTCCCAGCTATGTGACTTATTCGCAACAGCTGCAGGGCAGGCAGTAACCAACCAGCAGTTAGTACCAATGGTTAGATGATGGCCTGCTGACTGCAGAGGGCCTGAATCCTACAACAGGCAGTACTGACAGCATTTGCGTACTGAACCTCTGCAGGCTGATCATCCCTTGTTGAAGATAAGGTCTGGCTCTGTCAACTGAAATGCATATGCTCTCACCTTCTGGAGTCGTGCAGCTGTCAGGCTCAAACACACACCAGGCTCCCTTAGGATCATTCAGTGGGTTAATGCAGGTCCCAGACAGCCACACGGGTGCTGCAGACGCAGTTTTCTGGTAGACCCATCTCTGGGCACACTGGCAGCCTGCACGGGTCTTTTGAGCTGGTCTGAAGTATCCCGGGATGGTAACTGCAACTCCATCCACAGCATTGACCAAGATGCGAGTCTCCATGTCCTATCGTGATCATACACAGTAAATGACATGAGATGCGGACACAGTACCATGAGATGCGGACGCTGCTGCCAATGCATAGGCAAATATTACAAAAGCTGTTGTGAAAGAAGAAAGTCTAGTACATGATTCGCAGCCACACCAGACAGCATATCCTGGCATCTATACAATGACTTCCGCTGCTCGTGGGGTGATACAGGTGCAATCGACAAGTCAACAGCTGACATGATCCTGGCTCACCCTGGCCAGATCAAGCCCAAGTACACCAGCAGCCTGCACAGCACTAAAGGCTGCAAGCTGTATACGGTCACTGTATCCCCACTTGAGACAGTCTGAATAGCCAAATGACACTCTGAGCTTGTCACCAACTGTTGCATTTAGGCTAAGGTTGTATGCACCAAGGTAGGGGATGATGACGCCTCCCTGAGCTGATGGTATTTCTCCCCATGAACCTCCTACGGTCAGGTGACTTCACTGAGCAATGCTCAAATTTGAATTGATCAAATGCAGAACGCAAATCTGGTACCTATCTGATATGTCCTCGTTGCAGCAATCACCTGAGGAGCTGACAAACAGCTGTGCAGCAGTGGTCTTGCTGGTTGTATCATACACATACTTCAAGATGCCCTTCTTCATGTCATTGATGGGAGCATAACAGCTAGGTGCATAATACACCTGCAAAAGATGACAAGGGCTTTGAGTGTCAGCCTACAGCCTCAGATCTGATACAAACATTCCCACTTGATGAATTCGTTGTGATGACCAAAAATAGCAAAGTGGTAATGTGGCGTTCACTTTCCAACAGGCCAACACCGCTGGCAACAGTCAGACGTCATCATTCCAGGTATGCCAAGTCAGCCCAAGGCTAGGCTGAGCTGTCGTTGGGTCTGCCAGTGGTGTCCTACACAGCTGGCACCATCACTGCTGCATCCTACCTTGATTTGCAGTATCAACTGCCTGACACTACCGCTGGTATCCACCAGTCGTGACTCGTCTGCGTATGCCAGTGCCAATCCATCCACAGCATTGTCACCTGGAGTCAGGTCTTGTACCAATCCAAACAGGTAACCAGACCATGTACCGACAGCACGTCTGCAACAGGAACAAATGTCCAGCAGCCATATTTACACGCCCAGCATGGGCATGCTACGCAAGTGACACATGACAGAGCAGTCTGAATAACCCACATGAGTTGTTCTCAGAAACTTGAGCCTAGCCGCGCCAGAAGACAAATCTGAATGATGCAAACTCTCACTTGTCCTCAATGTTGGCCTCTGTGTTGCCAGCAGTCATGAATTCTGATCCATCTGGTGTCTTGAATCCATACATGAGACTGGCTGTGAGGCCAAGGTAATTTGAAAGGGTGCCATGTGTCACCCAAGTATTGGTACTGGTGGCTAGATAGTTGATGGCAAACTTCTCCTCAAACCGCAGCTGACCTGTGGCACATGCAGCACAACGCAATGACAGGGTTCCATGCACCCATTGCAGCTGTTGCACTGGCAGCAGAAACCTACCAGCCATAACGAACTTTTTGTGACCGGACCAGCAGGAATTGCCTACACCTACAACCTTTACGCAACTAAGGCTTCCATGGCATTTTATTGCAAATAGGTTAGTGCAAATCCGGCATTGCTGCCGACCCAGTCCACAGCTGGCAGGCAGACTGCAGCAACATGCATATGCACAGTGTACTGACAGTGTCCACACCCATGTAGAGTGGCATGCTTGTTGGCATCTTACCAAGCTTTGCGTCTTGAGTGTAAAGATCTGTGGCTGTATGCAATTGATGTAGGAATGTCAGCCAGCTGCTGAGTGCATCGGTGTCCAATGACACCAGACTGGAATACAGCTTGTCTAGGACGTATGAATTGCTAGGGAAGTATATCGCCATACCAGTGCCCTGCAGGTATCAACATCACCCAGTTCACTCACTGGCTGCTGACTCTGCTGGGCTGACTCAATGACCAAGAGTAGGCCAGGATGGAACAAGCGAGAAACAGAGATGTCAACACAATGCCCTGCAGTGAGGAGTGGCTGCAGCAGATGCCAATGGTGCTGAGTATGCGATTGCTGCAGAGATCAATGCAAAGGTAGATCTTACATCTGGCAGTTCACCGTCTCCGCGGAAAACTTTGACGACAGACTGGTAGGCTGTGGCTGCCTGCTGCACCATCGCTGCAAGACTGGTCTGCCCTGCCATGGCCTTGAAGCCAGTCAACATTGCACCCAGATCCACATTCTCTTTGGCTCCATCAATCTCTGACAAAAGTGCTCGCTTGCGCATAACCCCCATTGAGTACCCTGCGATGAGGAGGGACATACTTGATGATCGAGGCCAAGTGCACCATTCCCAACATGCCAAGCAGTCAGCACCCTCGTCCTGTGCGGCAGTCAGAGTGAAACTTGGGCAGCTGCAGCCCACTACATGTTGTGCATGCGGTGACCCACCTGGACTGTTATGAAGCTGGTTAGCCATGTACTGTGCCATGCTGTTGATTGCGGTCTGCAGGTCAGTGCTCAGAACATCAAGGTCCAGTAATGCCAGGGTCAGCCCTGATGTTGCTAGAGCTGCAGCCTGCTGCATGTAGCCCTCTATGATCAGTTCGCCAACATGTTCCGCCTCCATGGAAGTCACCAGTTCCCCTGCGGGTGTTCGTTGTTGAATCAGCCCTCTCAGTGGCGGTGCGTAATCCCAGCCATGACCAGGTTCCAGCAGCTCGCTTGCGAGCAGGTGGTGGCTGTAAGGAGATAGCAGAGCACCCACTTCATACATGGCCATCAGACAGGCATCAAAGCCAATGATGTCCAGCTTCACTGGCAAACCCGACTTGTCCTTCAGACCAGCTGCTAGACCTGTGGTGGCACACAAGGTATAGGTTGACATCTGCCTCTGCATCGACCAACACTCCTGAAGACAAGCACTGCTGCAGATATGACAACCCGCAGCTGGCCGAGTGACAACCATTCTTCTATGCATGCCACAAGCTTGCCTTGAATGATCTCTTGCATGCTGAGGATGTCACAGCCACGATTTGCATTGTACTTTGCTGTACTGGAGCAAGTGTGATCGACTCCATAACCAGACCAACCACTGCCATGGTCCCAAAATATCAGCATGTATCTTCTGCTGGGTGAGGGCTCATATCTGTGAGTTGCCAAGGCAGATTGTCACCGTGGGTGAGAAGTGTTGAACCAGAATGACTCATACTTGTTATAGCAGTATCCCAAACATAGTGGTACTCGCCAGGCCTGGTGTACATGCAATAGTGGCTCTATACATGCTCATCAACAGCAGGCGGCTGAAGATAGGTTACAGGGCTCTATTGCATTGCCGCTGAGGTCTCACCTGGCGAGACCATCCGCCAAAAATGATGCCAGGACGTCAGCCTTGGACATGTCAATTTCAGACCAGTCCTTGAGTAAGCTCAGCTCTCCACCTGCACAGTTGCTATGTGGGCTGTGATCATACCCTCCTTTGACAAGTAACTGCTTGCAGGTCCTGTCACATACCACTGAAAGTGTGTGCTGTCTGAATTACGTGCTGTTCCAATATGTTCAAGCACAGAAACACCCTCACCAGGCAGTGCCAACAGCTGCTTTGCTGTGGTCCACTCCTTTGTAAGCAGGCTGTCTTCAGGATGATTGCCCTGCAGGAATGTAGAGCGCTGGCCGTTCCCTCTGTCAACCAGCAACATAACATCAGGATATGAACTCTCCGGACAACAGCGAATGATTGTCCCTTCGCTGCAGGTCTTGCTGAACGTGGCAATCTTGTCCGAGGGGCAGGTACCACCGCAGGGTGTGTCCGTGCAACCCACTGGTTCAGCAGCCATCCCAGCCATGATCTCCTACAAGGTGCATGACACCATACTGTGCGGAACTTGCTGCGACAGATGGATTACCACCATTTCAAGAGTTGCTGGCAATGTCTATTGTCATATCCTCCTGTACTACACACCTCCATGTCCAGTAGAGCATACTGTTCAAGGTCATTGTCTGCCAGCATGTAGATGAACACTGTCCACTTGTTGGACGCAACTGCACATGCTGGCATTGTGAGCATTATCCAGGTAGTGACGAAAAGCAGGCAGAACCATGGCAGGTGTCCCTTGAGAGGACCCATGAGACTGCTGTTCATCTGTACTGTGTCATTGCTGGGGGTGACAACACATCTGGTGCCACCAGGTGATACACCAGCTGTTCAGTAGTGCATTAGTATAAATATTAGTACTGCAGACGCGCTTTGAATGCTAGGCGCTGCTATTCCAACATGCTTGAAGTCCCTTCGGCATGGAAGTGACCATAGACCTTTGACCAGGTCTGCAGTCTGTTTCGACAGCGTGCATGACCATGTGTTGCTACAATTGCAACTTTCGCATTTCTGCTTCAACGACCTCCAGACGACCGAAGCAAGCAAGTGACAGATTTTAAGTTTTCGGCATGACAGTCGCCTTGATGAACGGTTTCAGCTGTGCAATAAAGGGTATTTTTGCCAGGAATGCTTATATGTGTGACTGTACATTCATGGTGTAGAAGCTGACAATTGAAACGAGTCCCAGTATGAGCGATTCCCATCATATAGAGGGCGAACGTTTGCAAACTTGACCAATTGTGCTGCATATCATTCAATATTACCGTTCGAGATGAGTCAAATGCCCTCTGATGTAGAGTATGCCGACGATGGAGCACAGCAAGGTAACTACGCAGATATCTGCATGTGAAGAAGGGCACTGTGATGGCAGGAAGCATCTCCAACACATCGCTGAAATCTCCCTTCAGGCGATGAGAGGCCTGTCGTCAAGCGCAAGCTCAGCAGGCTCCACCACATGACCGTCAGCAAGGTCGCTGCAGGAGAAGTAGGGCAGCTCATGCATAAGGGGCCTGATGCTACCAATCGCGGGAGTCCTGCAAGAGTTGACCAGAGAAGTATACTGAAGAGCGCCGAATCTGAAGATGCCAGTGATGACGCTGAAGCCAAGCAGCACAACTTTGCAGGGTCAACTGTCCCCAGCCCAGTCAGCCAGCAGCAGCAAGGTCATCTACAGGCCCAACACGGACACTCCCTATCACCAGCACAGCGTGCAACGGATTCTATATCCAGTGAGATCCCTTCTGTGTTGGGAGCAGCAGACGCTATGCTGCCAAGCTTGGCTTCTTGTCCAGCAAATGTCCATCAGAGCCCACAACGCACCTCTCAACAACCCTTCCGCATCAATATGGATGATGAAGATGATGACGACTGGGAAGATCAACCGGCTGGTGCCAATGCTGAGGCGGCAGGTGAAGCAGATGGTGCCGCAGGTCAAGCTGTTGCCCAGTTGGCAGCCACAGAAGAGTCCCTAGATGTGGCAGCCTATGACCCATCCCACAGGCGCAGGAAGCATTACGACGATGAAGACGAGTGGGAGCATATTGTGCTGAAGGAAAAACAAGAAGGTATCTTAGCTATGTATCACGTTTGCACCTGTTTTGGTGTTCTATGTCTGCGTGCCTTTTGGACTGGGTTCCTCTCTGCTTTTCTGCATGTATAAGCACAAGCTGCCAATACGAGCTTGTGCTTGTTGCTGTATGCCAGCCACTGGCTGTGTATGTGTGAGTGCAAGAGTTGCCTCCACTATTGCCACAAATGCTTGCAAACACTTGCAGGAATAGCATGACCATAAGCACAAGAGTTGTATTGGTCAGCCCTACTGATTACTTGCTTGTAGTCAGGGTTAGATGCTTACCTCTATCTGCTGCACCTGCTGTGTAGGGCAGGAGGCTGTGTCTGATGCACAGGATGAGGAGCAGGACGAGAAGCAGCAGTCCCACTCGGCGTCGGGCAGCGACATCAGACCAGCTGACGATGAAGACATTCTGGCCGAAGACCCAGATACAACCAATGCAGCAACACAAAGGCTGCTGAGAGGTGAGCCGTGTGTGAATGAATTACCTGCTGTGAGTTTTGCCCTAACCAAGTTGCACCAGGTTGAGTGCCTCAGTGTCTTCTTGCTGCATGAACTTAGCCCATGAGATGTATGTCACATGTCAAGGACCAGAGCGTGCCAGACACACCTTT
>JARWLF010002099.1:0-10238 GCA_029853055.1 Scenedesmus sp. KT-U
TCAGAGTCTGACACATGGCTAACTGTCAAGTAGAGCCAGTTGCACAAGCTGTCTCACAGATGCGCTCAGTCCAGTGTGTTCGGACAACCTATGAAGCTGTTCTAGCATCAGCTGTTGAGCGTCCTCGTCCAGTGCCTGCCAGTCTGTAAGACCCTCAGCCAGGTCAGCAGCTGCTGCAGGAGTACACTTGTCAACCTGCAACGAAGCAGAAGACGTTGCGTGACTCCAGCTACTATAAACTTCCAGACGATGGCTGAATGCAGTATTACTGCTGATAAGCTGCTGCACATCTGGGTGAAGCTGCAAGTCTGCCAACGTAAACGTCAGCCTGATTATGATGATTATAAGGCACTGATCACGTGCTGCAGTTGATAAGGCTTCTCACTGTGACTTGACAGATGCTTGGCAGGACAGATACAACTGGAGCTGTCTTCTTAGATCAGGGCAGCTGTACTGTACACACGTGCAATGTGTTCCTATGTGCTGCTGTCTGTGTCAGATAAACAGAGTGCAGCTGAACTTATGCTTGGCCAATGAACCACCAGCAGTCAACAAGCATGGATAACAGGCAAGCAGACAAGGCTTCAAGGTTCTTAGAACATGCACGTACTAGCATCCTGAGGTCTGCAACAGTTGTTGGCAAGTCCAACCGGTCTGCAACCGTCCCTGAGCATCACTCATGGGCCAAGTCATCATCCACACCAAAAGCTGCAGACCCACAGTAGCTTTCAATGAATACCTGTATGATAGCATCAGCCAGAAACTTGTAGCCACTCCCATCTTCAGCATGAAAGTTCACCACACTGCTGGTGAAGCTTCCTAGCAGCGCTTCCACACTTGCAGGGTCTGTGATGTCGAATGCCGGGTGTTGCATCAAAGCCCTCATGTGCTCAACATTGCCCTCAATGTCTGATGAAGCCTGCAGCTCGAGCCATTTGAGCACTGCTGACGGTTGGCCTGCATATGTGATGTAGAAGTGTTCAAGAGCAGCTGACCTGGCTGGCGTGTCTTCGTCTATCAGACATCCTAGGGCAGACAGCCTATCTGTCATGCACTTGGCCTTGCAGTACCTGCAGGAGATCCACGTCGATCACTCGCAGGGCTGAGTCAGCAGATTATCGAACAGCTGACTGTGGCTGAGCACTGCTGGCTGTGCTCAAACAGCGGGGGCGTCCAACCCAAGACGCACTGATTAACACCCTGTCAAAGCCTTCAATCAAGTTGTATCACAACCGCCACAGCAGGATGTTCCCAATACAGGCTCACAGCAGGCATTGTGACAACAGGAGCCGAACTTATCACAAGCAAGACCAAGACTTGCGCCCAGCTTGTGGCAGCCAGTCTAGGCCGCTGTGATAACCTTCGCCACCAACCTCAAGCCCCAGGGTAGTGCCCACCTTTCATAGAACCCTTCCTGCAGATGCTTGTCATCCAGGAAGCTCAGCATACTCAGAGCTGCATCACGCAGTGCTCGCGCCTTGGCAGCAGGAGGGTAGAAGGTATCACAGACAGCAGCGGCCTCTGCTGTATGCATAGCAAAAAGCTGATCATCACATGTGGCCAAAACTTGCTCAAGCAGGGGCCGAAGCTTTGTTGCCAGCTGTTGTCCAGACCGCACCCAGACCTGAGGATGAAGTGGCACAAGCAGACACAAGCTGGCTCACCCAAAGATGACATTTACACCTGCCTGCTCAGCATAGGCTATAGCTATGGCACCAGCAGAAAGCAGTGCTCACCTCCCACAGCAAGCCAGGGTCTGGTTGGTCCAGCAACACGATCAACTCATCAATCGATGGCAATTCAAGCATCAGCGCCTGCAGCAAGGACAGATGCAGGCCTTTGGATGCCTTCAGCTGTACAGCAAATAAGCATCCCCGTATGCACAATGCTGTACAGTTCATTGAAGCATGCTGCTTGGCCTAGACCAAGACCGTTAACGGTACCAGGACCATCACTCTGTGCCTGACTACAAGTGTCTGTGCATTGGTATCATCCCGCCGTGGTGTGTACCACGTTATACTCAAGCAGCAGTGACTTCAGCTACTACTAGTAGCATGTCTGCCAACAAACGCACACCATGTTGCTCACCCTGTAATGGCCATCCAGCTGCTCCTCCAGCACCGTGGTCTTCAGCACCTCAACCAAAGCAGGTGGCAAACCTGGCATCGCAGCCAGGGCAGCATCAAGAGACTTCTTCTCTTCTACAACAGCCAACTCTACTGCTTCATACATACGAATCAACATGCGAGACATCAGTCGCTGCGTGGCATCCCACCTGCAAGCACACAACAGTCAAAGAGCTTGCTTGCAGGTCAGTCACCTGGTGTCATACATACCCCTCTACAATGATTGCCTCCTGTGTTTCCCCAACCACCTCAGATATGCCATGCAAAGTAGCTATCAATGATTCTGCACAGCGAAGCTCAAGGCTGTGCTCACCTTGCAAATGGGTTGCTGTCATGCAGTCCCAGGAAGCCCAACTGCTTGTCTGTCTCCCCCTCAACATCCAGCTTCACAGGAGCACTGAAGTCCCTCAGGACACTCACAGCAGGCCTCTCAGGCAGCCTGGTGAAGGTGAAGCTGCTGGTCCAGTTGTCAACAAGCAACACCATACTGTGACTGGTGCGGCCCTTCAAACCGGTGCTAGTGATCATGTGGGGATGGTAAGCAGGGGGTGGGGTGGAAGATGCAGCTGTGTTCCTGCTGCGGCCTTTCTTGCTGTAATGTGTTGGAGGTGGAGCCAGTAGATGTAGTGGCAGGTCCTGACCATCTGGACCCAGGAGGCCGATCTGCAGACCACGCATGATGATAGTACTGTGCAGCTTGAGTAGGCTGGCGGACTTTGCTGTATTCTCATCTGCCTGACATGTCTGCTTTACATACGGACCTGCAACAATCCAACCTGACGACGGGGACAGGTCACTCAGAAGGGCACGTAGTTTCAACACAGCGATAGCATGGCACAGAGTTGTCCTTGAACGATCTCGACTGCAACAGGCCACAGACAGCAAGCCTCACCTTGAGAGGTATCAGCAGTGGCTGATCCCCTTCACTAAGTTCCTGGTGAGTGGTGATGGTCAGCCGCTGCTTGGCAGGACTGTACACGGACTTGATCTTCAGCAGTGGAGTGCCAGGTGTTGTGTACCAGCGCCACATGGGCTCAAACTGATGCCGCATCACACTAGAGCCACTGTCGGAGCCAACAGGATTGCACATGGCTCCACAGAAGGCCTCACAGGTGGTTGCCTGCAAAGACAGACAATGAAAGAGCAACTGGATGCCAGCTTGTGTGAACACACAGCACAGTAGACATAAGTGCCACTCTAGGCTACATGAGTCCTTGTACCTATGACAAGTGCTGCAGGCAACAAGCATCACATGATTTGTATGATGGTGTGGCCCACTGGTAGCTACACTTTTGCCTACAGCAACTTGCAAGAGCACAGGCTGTCTCAAGTTGGTGATCCCGTTGTAAAGCACGTTGGTAGGGGCATAGGACCAAGAAGTTTGCTGACCTGTCCATCATACTCTGTAAAGAAGGCACTGAGGTGCTCAGTGAACTTCTCAGGACCCAGTAAGATCTGATACATCCTCACAACCTCCGCACCCTGGGAACAAAACACGTTGACATGTCATGTGTAGCAGGCATCAAGGTACAAAGACCTTGATCGTACAGCTGGTATATACCCATGAAGGAACACAAAGATCATCGGTCGGTTGTAGTATTGCTGTGTTAGAAGCTGCAAGATGCTCCAAGCAAGAGCCAACACACTGCCATGCAGCAGATCATAGTTGACTGCCACTGCTGCAGCAGCGTCTACGATTTGAAGCAAACCTGGTGTCCTCAGGCTGCCTGATGTGTCACACTTGCAACATGTGCCAGTACCAACCTTGCCACCTCCTACCACTCACTTTGTTGTACACCGTGTCTGAGTACAGGTTGTCCTGACTCATGCCCTGTGTTGTCCTGATGGGATGCTGCAGGGGACCAGCATCTTCGGGAAACTGATCCTCACGCAGACTCTTAGCATGTAGGATACGCTGCCAACTGGAGACTGAAGGATACTGCTTTGCTTGCTCACCAGTACTGCTGATAGCATGATCAGGACTGCCAGGTACGCTACAAGCAGCAGGGTTTGCAGGACTGTGGAGTGCCTTCAAGCTTCTAAGCAGACAGGTGTGGTAATTCGAGCAAGGCTGCTGTGAGTGGTGTGCTTTATCACAGTGGTGGTCTGCCGGTTTGCTGTGATGGTTACTACAGAGAGAGTGAGGATGTATCTTGCTGACGCTGGTGGCTGCTGCATCAATGTCCGCCGCAAATTCCTGGTCCCTGAATCTCGTGAGACCTTCCTTCAGAGTGAGCTCACACCAGTCCCGCACTGTCACACGATTGCCTGCACAACGGTGGACAACATGCAGATAGTAGTGAGTATTAGCATGGCAGATACAACCTCATGCAATGAAGCAAGTGAACCTCTGCAGCATACATAACAACATCGTAGATCCGTAGGCACTTGTGTGGTTGCTGATGTCCTGTTACAATGGATTGTTAGCATGAGCCTGCCGGTCCAGTGGAGTTATAGCTGCTATGCTCTTGTCCAGAGCTCACCAGACCAGTTGTGGAAGTACTCGTGTGCTATGAGTCGCTGTATGTCACTTGCTTCTGTGTCCGTGTGTGTCTCAGGTGTAGCAGCCAGTAGCACGGCATCAAATATCCCCACACCCTTGGTCTCAGTGGCCTCATCATTGAAGCCTTCAACACCAACCATGTGGTACACTGGCTGCCAGGGACAAGACAAGGCAACAGGCACAAGTAAGGTGGTAAGCAGATGCATAAATGTGCTGCAAGACAAAGCCGTAAGGAGCAAAGCTGGTCGCATGTCAGCTGGTGCACCTGCCACAGACTGATACTGACTGATGTGCAGATAGTCCACTTGCACTGAAGCTGAGGCAGTAGCTACCGGTTTGCTGCTGTACTCACCAGGTCATAGACTCTTCCATAGACAAGCTCGTCCCAGGTCATAGCTGCTTGCAGGCAGTGCATGGCAAAGTCAGTCTGCATGACAGTGGCGGCAGCACAACAACAGATGACAGCAAACAGGATATAAATCCACTAAACAACAAGCTGACAACCTGAACGGCTTTACTGATGTTATTTCCATCACAGCTTGCGCATGCTTCATGCTCACCTGACACCATGTTCAGTGGTTGGCTGTTATGGCTGGCTGGTCTGACACAAGACCCCTGGAGGTCGACAGACTGAGGTATAGTTGCTTGATCTTAAACCCACCTTTCCTGCATACTTCTCTGGTACATATATGCGAAGCTTCACCACCTTGTCTGTCAGCATACTGCTGAATGTTGACTCGTGCAGCACCAGGGGGCCAGCCACCACAGAGAACAGATAACAAGGCTTGGGCCAAGGGTCCTGCACAGACAGCAGCCTCAATGTGATCCAGCATACACCACAGTCATGACAAGCTACTGCTTTGCTATGTTCATCAAACTCAGTGCATGACGTCGGCATTTTTGAGTTGAGTTGAGTTGGAACAAGGAGTGACACATGTGTGCCTTGTTTGTGTGCCTGCCAAGTTGTGTATGGATGTGACACACCTCCCAGAGTGTGAAGTGTCTCCCTCCTGTCAGTCTGCCCTGCTCCTTCATACATCCATTACTGATCATGACAGGGCAGCACGACTCATCACACTCAACACACACTCTCCACCAGGTCAGTATATCAGGTCGGTCAGGGAAGAATGTGAGGCCGCTGAACCCGGTGGCCTCGCACTGCAAGTGATGAAACAACCCCGGCGCTGAAGTGGTAGAGATGTCATCAAGCAACTTGCCAAGTTGCTCTCAGTGAAGGTACCAGGGACCAAGGACTTTGCTGTAGTAGCATATGCGGAAGGTTTATGTTGTCAACGCTGCTGCTTGGCGTCTTGTACCAGATTGAGTATGCCACTGCAAGTATGTCTGCTGACCTGTGTTGCAAATACGCCATTCCTTGCAAACAGACCATGATAGTCTGTGTTCTGCTCCGGATGCACAGCTGTCTTCACTTTGAGTTGAAAGCTTTCATTTGGCACATCGTGAATTGTGAGTGTGTCATCATCAGTGTCATGGGTATACTGTTCTGCAGATAAGGTGACGCCTGCAGCAATAGACAAAATGACAGGCGTACTTGGCAGCAACATATGCTACTTAGTCCATGGCTCAGCATAGCATGCCCCTTGTACTGGTGAAACTCAGTGCAATGCTGACACCTTGCCGCTTGGTCACACATGTACTACAGACATGCTCATGCCACGTGACTTCCGAAGTCACCGAGTCGGGTGACTTCACTGAGGATTCACAGTGATATGACAGACCATGACATGGCGTCAGCGCAGCATCAGTGGCACCCCAAAATGCGACACGGTGTGAATCTATACCGTTGAGCTTGAGGCCTAACAGCTCCAGGCCCCAACCATCAAGCACCAGAGGTTGCTGGTTCTGCACACCAGCACTGTCCTGTGCTCTGCCACTATTATTGTTGTCACTTGGTGACAAGTTCATTGTGTTGGTGATGTATGTTGTTCCTGAATATATGTTGATGTGCATATGCACATGGTCAACAGCATACGGGAACGGCGTGTAAGTTTCTTCGCTGCTGCCATGACTGTTGCTACTTTGGACATCCACAGCTGACGCCATTTGCACCTCCTTCGTCACGTCGAGAATCAAAGCGGCATCAGACAAGCTACCGATGTCACTGTGTTGCAATGTTGCGGGTCTAATGTGGGTAGCATTCCGGCCAAACGTATGCTGGTAGCTGCTGGCTGGTCCACCAGCGCAGGGCAGCAGCGCATTTCTGCAGCGCCGACAACTGTTGTGATGCTACTGCACCCAGAGCAGACCACATTCCAGGGACGGGTGCGGGTGGGGATTGCAGCGTGACCACGCCTGCACGTGCTATCTCTTGGCGACAGTTGCTTTGGGTTGGCAATGGTTAGGACATCTTTATGACGTAGCAGTGGCTTCGTTCAAAAACCCAGTTTTTGTGTTGGATTGATCGACTTATCGACTGATGTGCAGCGGGTAGTGAATGGTGCACATCGGAAACCTTGGAGCCCCACCTTCCCCAGCCATCTGCCTCCGGCCAACTACTGATACGTGATCGTCACAGACACCGTGAGATGTGGGCAAGTTTACTGAGTGTTGATTCAGGCTGTTGATGTCGAAGGGTCGCCTGCTGGCTGGCAGGCTGCAGCTGCCTCTCTGGGATCAGCAAGCCTCGCAGCTTTCACAGTGTTCGAGGTGCACTTGTGGTCACAGGGTTGCAAGTTGAATATGTATTTTTCATAAGTCACCACACAAAGTGTGTTGTCGGTACAAGTACGCATCTAGAGGATGTCGTCACGGTCTATTATTGCACTCAGTGCACATCAGATGTGTCTGGCCACCCAGCAAACAGCATAGGTTGCTGTTGCTGCTGATGTGCTGCACATCAAGAGTGTGTTTGGCACACTAGTTATACGTCGGTGTAGCTGACTCTACAGTCATAAGGAACATCCATGACTGCTGCGTCTGCAAAGATTGCATCTCTGTAAGGGTCCTCAATAAGAGACTGTTGCTATCACGTGCATACCGCTGCCGAATACTTCCAACGCATATAGCTGAAGGTTACACTGCCTGGTTTCAATAAGCACAGCTGTATTGCTGCTGCAAGGTGATGAAGCTGTCAATGATAGCCCCAACACGATCACCCCTTGCCTAGATGCTGCTATAGCTGCTTGTCTGTGACACTGCCTGCTGTAGTCTCTGCTGAAACCCTACATGAACACGTACTGAATGTATTCTGGCACCCGAATCCAAGGTCAGGGCTTGGGGACCAGCAGCTGCACAACAAAACACTGTCAATGTGGCCAACTTTGCAATCACTACAGCTGATACCTGGCACCTGGGGCTGAAATGCATGGTCACAAGTGATCCAAGACAGCTGTTGTCTACTGCTGATGCAAGCACTGACAGATCCACTTCCAACAGCTGCAAGACTGTCTGTTGACAGCTGAAGCCGCTGCAGCCTCGCTGAGGCATGCCAAACTCACACCTGCTGAATCTGCTGCAGTGCTGCTGCACGACATTGACTGTCTGTGAGATGGGATGGGCACAAACGCTTGTCGCTTGAACCTGCTATCGTTCGTGATGGAGATAGTACTTGACAAATCAGCAATAAAGGTTACATTTGGTACTACCAAGTAACACGGTGCCACAAAGGCTGCGGCATCTGATTGCTGTATCTGTGCACAACAGGCGTGCCATGGCCGCTGCTGGCTAGTTAGAAGTCCATTTACTTGGACCTCTGCCTCATCTTTCTACGCTTGCGCTTCAGGCGCCTCATACGCTTTTTTCTCCACTGCAAGAAGGATCGACAACAACAGACAGCAGCGACACGTCAGGAGGAGTTGCAAACAGCATTATACACACAATTGATAGACCGCAAATGCATTAAGCACTCAACCAGCGAACACCTTGACAGCCTTCTTAGCTGGCAGAAAGGCTGCTGAGGGAAGGTATGTATTTGAATCTTACCTTGGCACGCATCTTTGCTGACTGTAATCGACAGAGAGACTGATTGTGGCGTCGCTCGAAGGTCTAGTACCCGCCGTGCTCGGAAAAGCACTCTTGTTACAGGCGAGGTTCTCGAGAAGGTTTCACCCAGATCAACGTTGTGACGCGCCAAACGCTGCTGTTGTTGCTGTCAGCAAAAAGAAAAGCATATCGGGAACCAACTGCGTGTGTAAATAGCCGTGAAGGTCACACCAGCAATGTCGCGACCGTTTCACAGCATTCCACAAACAAGCCTGATCGGGGTCAATCGGTCAGTGCAAGTGTTGAAATGCAGACAACATGTACTGTGATTTATGCCGACTTGCGGCTGTCAGCACTGTGCTGGCAACGCAGATCAGTGGGTTGTTCTGGACACCCTCAATGCTGTATTTGTTGGAGATGCACTGTGACAGTGTATACACGTTTCAACGTGGGATAAGCGGAATACGACTCGCAGCTAACATACAGTGTCGCTTGTCCGTTCTCAATGCACCAAGTTGGACGCGCTCCACTGAACTCCAAACAGGCAACAATCACAGCAGACCAAGTATCCATGATCTGACGGGACTGCTGGCCCAGAAACTGCCTGGCACATTGACAAGTAGTATCTCCCCTCCTGTTCACCTAAGCTTCAGTCTGGAAACATTGACAGATTTTTCACTGTTGTCACTGCAATGTTGTTGTGTATGAGGCTATCTTCTTCTACATTGCCTAGAACACTGCCACCAGGGGGATGAGATAGGTGTACAAGGTCGCTGCTGGGCTTTTGAGGAAATGACACTTGGCCCCACCCGGAGGCTCATCTGCCCAGTCTGCATGGTACATGGCATGCGTTACACATTCTGGACCATAGAACACGCAGCGTATCCTGGCCCATCAGGCAGCTGCTGCAACTGGGTAGCAGGGTACTTGCACATAAAAGCACATATCTGGTGGCTGATGGTGCTTTTTGGAATGCAAAGACTGCTGCTCCATGTATGCCCAAGAAGCATGCTCATGCCACTACGCCCATTGAGCAACTGTGACTGCTCTGCTGCTGTTCCCTCTCATGACAGCTGTGCCAGGATGTCACTCTCCCGCACCACAATGTACTGTGTGTCATCATCATCCTGCGGCAGGCGAAGCGAAAGGCGAGTGAAGATGTCGGTGAACATATGGGCTTCATTGGTGCAGCACAACATCAAGCGCTTACAACACAAACAGTAGATGGTGGCTACACTCGACAAACATAATAACATAACAACTTGCTTGCTGACACTGCATGAGGATGTATATAGATATAAACTGCCCATCATCCATAGCAATACTGCATGAGGATGTGGTTGACTGTCCAATGCTGACCGGGTGACCGCACTGACTGTACACCCTGTGGGTCCTAACTGTACCAACTTGAAACACTGCACATATGAATCTGCCGCCTAATGCCACTCTGACATCCTGCCATGGTTACAAAGCCTGCACTTGAACTACATGCTACCACAGAACCCTGAGTCTACCTACTACAAATGCAATGAGCTCACCTCGAACTCAGTTCCGCTGTATTTCTGGTACATCACTGTTGCCCCTACAGTGACATTAGGCTTGACCTGCTGCCCGTCATCTGACTTCTTGCCCTCACCAACAGCAACTACAGTACCAAAGTTTGGTCG
>JARWLF010002102.1:0-11635 GCA_029853055.1 Scenedesmus sp. KT-U
GGCTGCTGATCAAGATCCTACATAGGTACAGGCGTGCTAGTGACTGTCATGTACCTAGAATTGAGAGCTGCTAGCTTTGCAGCTGGTGTCTTCCAGACAGTCACAAACTGAGTAGTAATACCCCTCTTGTCCTTGGTGCCAGCAAAACCAAAGTTCTTCATGTGACAGTGCAGCATCCTGCCGACAACTGTAAGGGCAGCTTGCGTCTCCATGTTCTCCTTCAGCATCACAAACCGTAGGTGTTTGTTTGCGCCTCCTTCCCATTCTGGATCATCTCTCCAAGCTGTTCGCAGCCATACAAGACACATGGCAGACTGGGTGTCAGCACCATTCAGCAATCTTCAGCACGTTGTCACATTCACCATCCTTGCCGTACAACAGCCTGCCTCTTGCAGAAACGTACTCCAGCTTTTAGGACTATATGGAACTAACCAACAACCTGGCTGCGTGGTCGTCTACTACCAGTGTCTAAGATAGGCAGCATAGCCCCACCTCGTTTGCCACCCTTCCTTCCACCCTGTTGGCCCCTCTGTCTGCCTCCACCTTGGCTTCCCTGACCCTTAGCTGCTCTGCGCACCCTGATGATGTTGTGTACAGGCTGCTGATCACCTGTTGCTGCTTCATCAGCAACTGTATCTGTCTGCAATGGAGGGAGACGGGGGTCTGACTTGAGAAACTGATGAATGGCCTGCATAAGATAAAAGCAGTACACATGTCAGTATTGGACAAGTTGGGCTGAGTGTTCTAAGCGGCCCTGATCGCTGTAACCTGGGATACGCCCCGTATGATGACATGTTGCATAGTTACACTGCTGCACTCTGGGCTCAGGAAATGTGATGGACGCGTTGCACACCTTCCTTGTCTCCTTATCCTCTACTGGCAAGAGATCAACCTCCATGTTTGCCTGCTGCTGCTGCTGTTCTTGCTGCTGCGCAGGTGCCTCAGCTGCTGCCGCTGCTGGTTGTGCTTGGCACTCTGCTGCTAATGTGGCTTCAGGTGCTTGTGCTGGCACACTGCTCTGCTGCTGCTGCTGTTGTGCCGTTTTCTGAGCAAGTATGTTGCACAGCAGCTCCTGCAACCTTTTGGCATTGTCTTCTCCTGCTAAAGTGGCAAAAGCTGCTGTGACCTCTTCTATGGTTCCACTGGTCAGCTCTGCCCCAGAGGCAGCTGCTGCTTCCTGCACACAAGCTGGTGTGTTGATGTAAGCTGCAGATCAAAAGTTTGCTATGATCATTGCTTGCTAGATAAGCCTCTTGCAACTATTAACATGGCACAGAGAGCACAACAGGAAAGATGCTTTGCATGTTGGTAGTCACGACATAAAACATGTGGTCTGTGCTGCGCACCATGGTACAAGTTAGCATACCTGTACAGGGGCATCTGGACATGTCAGGCGTGCGGTGCGGCCTGACAGATCGACCTCAAACACCTGAAAGTCATTGTACCTGCACTACACAGGGTTGCTGCGTCAGGCTGCTGACAACTGAGCAAAGGACTTATGACAGCCATTGACATGTGTGCTGTCCGCTGGAGCCTTCAGATCGCAAAGGCATAACCTGACATACATACCTATGCTTGAGAATACCGGTGAAACCGCTTGTGCTTGTAATAAACTCCTCTATGCCTACTTGCTGCTCGTCCATGCTGCTGCTGCTGCGGGGGGTGCCTAGACAGCTGTAAGGATCACTGCGCCTGGAAAGGCGTGTGCAAGCTGTCTCGCGTCTCTGCAACACAACCAGAACGATGAGCGTGTGCCACAGCCAGGTGCTGGCAGTCGCAGGTGCTAGTGCTTGTGCACAATTCAACACAAATGCCCTGTGAGTGTGAGTCGGCCCAGCATCTGACTGAACTGCTTACCAGACGGTACCAGATACCAATCCAATTTCTTGATGTACGCGGAGGCCCTGACAAGGTTGCCGTGGCATCGCTCCGATACCGATAAGGGCGCTTGGACCCCACAGTCAACGTCCCTCTGCACAACATAAGCCAGTCGTATCTTTGTATAGCATTCCGTTCACAAATCAGTGTGATACATGTGGTGGGTGTGGGAGGTGTTTTTGACCCTGCTGTTACTTCCTGGAGCCGCTGTTGTAGTGGGAATTGACTTATGTAAACGACTCTTACGGTTTATCTATCAACACGAAACCAAACACACAGTGGATGTCAACCTTGTTGATGTGACCGGGCCATCAACGTCTCGTGCAAAAACATCGCAGCTTAGCGTCACAGGCTGGCGATATATTGTCCACTATTCACTGATAATGAGGATAAAACACATAAAGGGGTTCAAGTGAGCAGACTCGGCAGCTCTTAGCTGCTTGGTGATCACAGTCAGAGCTCTGCCTGATAGCATGTCACTCATGCAGTGGACGTTTACTTGGAGCACTTCATGCTCACCCGAGCACACCTGGACAGTTTTACTATGTAGTAGGCAGCAGCATCTTGGCAGTTTACCAGGTGAGCAGAGTTGGGATGCAGGCCGTTGCGACAGCAAATGAACCTCTACAGTAAAGTACTGCTTTCAACCTGGGAATGCCCTGTTGTCATGATGAGCATGCAGCGTGTACTTTAGCTGATACAGCGCACATACGCAGGGAGACCCAACGAAGCAGGTGCAACTCAGGGGCCATGACGATGAAATCACAGCTTTTGCTATGTCAGCAAACGGCAGTATGCTGGCGACAGGTCAGAAGGGAGCAAACTCTGATGTTGTTGTCTGGGATGCGGACAAGCTTACACAGAAGTTCAGGTAGAGTACACAGCCATCAGGCGCTTTCAATTACATGCTCGATTGACTAGGAGAGCAGCGGCTGCATGTCAACCCCATCATAGACATCCCTGCATGTTGTCAAGGTTTTCATATGCAGCGTCAGTATGCTACTGTGCACCTTGGCCTCTCAGACTTGTTCCTCTGTCTTGACAGGTTTCAAGAGCATGACATAGAGATCTGTGCACTTGGCTTCAGCAAGGATGAGAAGCTGCTAACACCATCTACGTATGCAGTTGTCATGTGATGTGACAGTGGAGACTCTGCAATGCCAAGAGCCACCCATATGTGATGATGCAGTGTAGGAAAACTGTGGTCTGTGCTGCAGGGAGAGGCGCTTGTTTGTGTTAGACACTAGCACAGGGAAGATCGTATCAAACATGATGCTGCTGGACCCTAAGGTGGGTGATGCTCCAGCTTACAAGAGCAGGGCTCATTGCCCATGCTTCTTGCACCAGCTTCAAGCAACTGTTACATGTGAGCTGGCTGCTGGTTCATACTGTAGTGATGCAAATGTCTTTCAGCACCCTCGGACGCCTACAGCAGCACTCAGCAGAACTATAGCTTGCAGGTCAGCAGGAAGCAGTATGCTCAACCATTCCTGCTTACCCAAATAAACATGTTGTGCTGGTTTGCAGAGGACCAAAGCCATTGCTTGGTCACCTGTCTCTGGGCCCTGCTACACATTCGTTACTGCTGCAGACATGGACATTTACCTATACTGTGTTGACCCCTACAAAGGCTGGGTGAGCAGTGCATGCCCAACCTTACTACGCTATATGTTATGGTCTACTAGACATAGTATGGCAGTTGATTAGTAGAACTACGGCATTGCAGCAAGCAGGTGAACATGTTGTGTGGTAAGGCAGCTGTCACATATCAGCAGATATCAAGGTATATTCTGTGGCAGTGTCCAGTGTGACCACTGGGATCAACAAGACCAGTAGCATGTACCGTAGGTGTCCCCTGCCTACCTGACCATTTTGTCTGTTGGCAATGCCCCACAGGTGAACTGTGAGAAGGTTGTGACAGGCAGTGTACGGCGTGCTATCAACTGCTTGTGCTTCTCAGCTGATGGCGCATGGCTGTTTGCCGGAACAGCCAGTGGTGATGTGCTGTCAGTCAATGTGGGGAGGAAAGCAGTGCAGGTTCGCTGGGTCATAGCAATTATTGTTGTATATGCCATCAGGTGGTGCTTGCAAATATTGTTCTATATGCCAGTAGGTGGTGCTTGCAATGTAGGGGATACCAGATTGAACAATGCGCAGTGTGCTTTGCTTGTTCTGCTTGATGGCAGAAGATGCTTCAGTCAATTGCAGGCATCATGTTCAAGGGTCACAAAACCATGGCACCCCATTGAATGCGTGCATCATGCTGTATGCTTTGCAGATGATGCATCCTGTAGCTGCTGCTGGTATCGGCTCAGTCACATTGTCAGCGGATGGTAAAGTACTTGTAGGTGCTTTGGATGGTACAATCAGCCTATTCAGCTACCAGCAGAGCAGTCACAGCGCACCACCTCTAGCAACAGTACCAGGATCAGTCACTGCAGTCACAATAGCAGATGGTGGTGCTCGGCTGCTGGTGGGAACATCCAATGGGGACATATTCAGGTGAGCTGTCTGGTACACAACGTGAGCTCCGGCAGAAGGCCTACCAATTGAGCATAACATGCATTGGTCGTAGCGGCTGTATGCATAGAATCTTACTGTGCCACGATGAAGATGCTGTGGTGATGATGTGTTTGCAGTGTTGCTGCTGGCAGTGCGCAAATATCTGCAGTGATGGAAAGTCAGCAAGGAGCTATCTTGAACTTGGTCTGGACATCAGACGCATCAGGCTGCATGGCCACAGCAAGTGCAAACGGGACAGTATGTGTTTGGAACACAGCTGTGAGTGAAGGGCAGTGGTGCAGTGGTGCAGCGGCACCTGTACGATTGCAGTCTGAACCTTGCGCCAGCTAGCTAGTGTCCTATTTGTACTGCAAGCACTGGTGAAGTCCACCCAGTGCATCTTGCTTTATATACGGCTGAAGCTCCTAGTGAGTGCAATGACAGTTTCATGTCGGCGTTTGTTGTCCTGCGCTCTGCAACTCTATTGCAAGTATGCTTCATGACATGTGCAGACTCTTGCTTTGGAGTGCCGTGTGGCACAAAGCAATGGCTCAGCAGCTCAAAGTGTAGCAGTCTCGTCTGACCTGGTGCTCTCTGGGTGGTCAGACGGCTTCATACACTGCCACAGCAGGAGAGGACACAAACCTGGGACACCACTGTGGTGCATACCAACTGCACATGCAACAGCACATGCAAGTGGGGTACCAGCACTACAGCTGAGTCACAGGTAGGTAACCCCCGTGCCAGGAACAAGTCGATTGCTAACAGGAACCAACCCTTCTGCAACACTATGCACTGCAGGGCCTGGTAGATTACTTCAACAGCTGGGCCAAACGTTTCTTGAAAGTGGACAGCACAGTGTGCTATGCTCAGGTGTGTTATACTGTGCTGCGATTGTCTGCAAGTACCTTTGTGCTTGTTATATTGCATGCAGGGGTCATTTCTTCGCCTCTGGAGGAGCAGGTGGAGAGCTTAGAGTCTGGGATATAGCCAGCAGGTGATTCATCAAAAATTCAAGGTGGATGGCAGTGCTGTTATACAGCATGTTTTCAGCAGAACACCAGTCTGCTAGCAGTTGCCACCGTGGCAGAAGTTCTGCTTCCACAGCTGCTCAGAAGGGCTGCACCGTCAAGAGTTTGCCTGAGTCACTTTCCAGAAGATAGCTGCAAGCACAACTCACAGAGGCTGCATGCATGGGTATGCACTGTCCACAGGGAGATGGTGTCGCACATGAAGCACCACTCTCAAGCGATCACGGACCTCAAGGTGAGGACAGGTCTGCACACTTGCAGTGCAGCATTACCAGTAGGCGTTCCCAACACTGGATTTGTGCTTGTAGCGTGCAGTCAGCAGTTGCTATTCTTTTGGGGTTTAGTGTCCCAGGTCATCGATGCAAAACACACGTGGTAACTGTCCGTGCGTTACATGCTTCGTTTCTGCTTTGTTATGTCGCCACCTGCTGAGAAGGTTGATGCACAGTTTCATATCTCTGCCCCTCGCGCTTCACTGGGAAGGTACCGACAGTCCACCGAACTGCTTGCTGTGCAGGTCATGATTGATGACAGCCACTTGCTAGCTGCAAGTGAGGACCGCACATGGTCTATCTGGGACATAGCCAATGAGCGTATGACGCAAGTGTACAGAGCCCAGATGGGTGCAGTAAGAGGTGTAGCCATGGCGCCTGATCAAGTGTCGGTGGTCAGTGTGGGTCTTGACAAGGGGATCTTCATCTGGGACATACGCAAGCAAACTCCAGCCAGAGTCATCCCTGATGCACACATGCACGAAATCATGTGCTGCGCAATCAACAACAAGGGCAGTTTGATAGCAACAGGTGAGGGTTTGGCACAGCTTGTGCTACATGTAGGAGTTGTTCAATCGCTACAGTGTCATCCGAAGATGGCTGTAGCTGCGTGGCAAGCTGATGCCAATCGATGCAGTTTCTGCCAGGCTGAACCTGCACCAGGCATGGATGACAAACATCTTTTGATGCAGGAATCCCAACAAATCATAGCTCATTGATCATTATGCTCAGCAGATCCTATGTATACATATGGCAGCGTGGTGTTCACGGCCCTGGCAGTGCTCAAAGCTACGTACTGCTGTGAATTGCAGGCAGTGCAGATTGTGCTGTCAAGCTCTGGGACTTCTCTACTGGGCAGCTTGTTGGCACTTATGCTGGACACACCAGCACAGTCAACAAGCTGCACTTCAGTCCCGATGACAACCAGTTGGCATCTGTGGCAAATGATGGTACCATGGTGCTGTGGAGAATGGAGGAGTGAGCAACCCTGCTAGCCTAGCAGGGCCCCTCCTGTAGCAGTGACTGCTAGTAGCAGCTGTGGTAGATAGCAGAGTGTGGGTTGTTGCAGATCTGTGACTAGGCAGTGTGTTGTGTGAATGCTGCAGAGATCCAGGCGCGAAGGTGATATCCATGCATGTTGTGTGCGTTTCCTGGCTGTCGTAAAAAAGTATGTGACGTGAGATTCATTAGCACCTGTGTAAGGTACATGCCATTGGGCAACCCAACGGGCATTCATTTTGAATGTTACTTGGTAGCCCTGCCATGAAAGGCAACATCCGGCTCATCCGGCTTGACACCGTAACATATGTCATATTACAGTTACATCAGGTGCCTGCCTCATTCTGCTTGACCTCAGGTCCCACCTCAACTGCTGCTTTCAACCACTGCAATCCCACTGAAGGTGCACACTGGGATGGTAGCAGGGGCACCAGGTGCTGCTCGACTCTCTGGTACACTTCATGGTGTGCAAACAACCTACTCCTACCACAGTGCTGTCGTATCACTCAATAAGATACTAACCTGGGTTGCCGCTTATGAACAGGAGTCTGGAGGTGAAATCCATGAGCAGCAACGACTCGTGCGCTTTCAAAGATAATGCTCAGCCATATGCAGGTGACAGCAAGTGCATAGACAGTTGCAGCAGAAGACTCGACACTTGGCAGTTTGAACATGGTTCAAGAAAGTTTCCCAATAGTATACTGAAATCAAGTGATCTTGAGCTGACAATCCACCAGCGAGTTCTTTCTCCTCAGGGCGAGATACAGGGCAGGTTGCAGTATACAAGCTCTTTCATCTCAACAGCACGCAACTACACAGTTCCAAAACAGCTGTGATACGCAATGATACTCTTGCCAAACTTTAAGTAAGCGATCCATATGATGATGAGGATCGCTCCCTGATGTTGCAACTGGGCGCAAGATCAAACAGGAGTAACATCACGACACCATACACAAGCCAGAACATGACTGTTGTTCAAGCGCAACCGTTGACACTCAAAACAACTCCAACAACATACGAAGACTCTACACCAGCTTCGTCTTGTGCATGCACCTTATACATTCGCATATGCATGTACACTGTATGTATTTATTCAGGCTGTGCAGCAATTCCGACATCAACTTTTTACAGCAAAAGATCACAACAAGTGCTGCAGCAGCTCAGTGGCATGTCTGGTGATCATTCGAACCCACTGGGTGTGGCTCATCAGGGTTTGCATCACACCAAGACATCCATACAGCACGACAACATACAGTGCAAGGAGTCCTACAGATGCAACAGTCGACTCACAACATCACCATCATGATCACGTCCGTGCCTTTATTCAGCAATGCTGAAACAAACTAGATTGCATACTATGTGGCACAGACCATCAGAGTCAGTGACAGTAGCCTCTTACGGTAAGATTACCGGCTTACAGACACCATGGTATACAATGCAAGCAGCGGATGCAGTTGCCAAATCATTTCCAATCAGCTCATGAAGCTCAACACTTCAACCAGAAGCGACGCTGTTGGAACCCCTAGCACCCCTGTTGAAAGCGGTGTTAGCTCTGTTCCTTCTCGCATTAAAGTTTCCAGTGCTGCAGCCTGTAGTACTGCCGGCCTCTGTGGTGATACCGTTAGAACCGAGTGTTGGACCACGAGTGGCTGTAGCACAGCCAGGGCGGTCACCATCATCAGTTGTCACAGGAGTGCCGGCGCTGCTTGCGCCACGGTTTCTGCCTGCAGGAAGCAGCAGTAGTACAGACCATTCTGCTCAGCAGTAGTACCAAGGATGGACTGAATTCCACTAACTGAGACACATACTGTGTGCAATGATACACGAACCCTGTATGGCATATGCACAACCAACAATAAAAAAACATACAAGACTTGGATGGTGCAGGGTACGCACTGGTGCAGCGCTGCAGTGTCCTGAGAGTTGGTTTGCCATTGTGTTCACTTATACTACCACCAAAAAAGCACTGCATCTGAGTAAGTTCCACAGTCAAAATGTTGACCAGCTCAGCCCACCTGATCCCAGAGATGACTCTCCTGATCTTGAGGAACCTGCAGCAATGCAAACCAAGTGCTGTGAGCCTCTCAAACCATCAAAACAACATGTCAGGCCACCCTGCAATCTACCGGATTGCCAAGATGCCAGCAAGTGCAATGAAAGACGATGAAAAGACAATATTGTGCATGAATGTGCACGCCTCTTGGAACATGTAGCAAGCTGCACAGATTGCCATTGCTCAATACAAGCACTGTAGCTTGGAAGCTGTCAGCAGGTCAGCGGCATGTCTTACCAGGGTAGACCACTTGTGTAAGACGGCGTCCTGAGACTCCATCACCTCCATCACGACCATCACGACCGATGCCACTGTTGCCAGTTCCAATGCTCCCGTCCCTGTTGCCTCTTCTTTGACCTCGACTAACTGCAAGGTGACAAGCATGCGGTACAACCGACTTGGATGAGCAACCAGCAGATGGGGACACTGACATAGATGCATAAGGGGTTGCTGCACAAATGTGTACTCAAGTGTGGTGCATTTCCAATCCCTGCATCTGCGAGACTTTGTCTGGCATCCAAAGATCTAGATCGCAGAACAGGCAGACACGGAGTCGTGTGAGGCCTACGTGTCAGTCCACCGCTTCTGTCAGAACCACCGATGGGCTCATAAGACTCCGCTCCGGTCCCTCTGAAGCCGCGGCAACCGGATAAACCGGTTCCGCCGATAGCACTGGTGCTGCATGGGCCGGGATCACTATTTGGAAGGCTGGTTGTGACTGCAGACATAGCATACATCACGAGCAGTCATGCTTCCAGAAAGTTGGTGTAAGACAGCTTTGATGTTCCGTTCTTCTTGGTATGCAGATGCACGGTGTACGTACTTGCTTGACGCAGCTGACGAGCTCCAGCAGGGACGGCTGTCAGCACGGCCAAAATCACCACAAAGAAGGCGGGTCGCATCTTGAAGGCTGGAAATCTGATTTCAATGGCAAAGAAGTGCGCTCGGCAGAAGCTAGTACAGCAGTATACTTCCCCTATAGGGCTAGCTAGCTGTTAGGCCAGAACGTTTGTCACACAGCAACGCTACGATCGTAGGCCAGTGTGTCCTGTGACGGGTTATATACCACAACAATGCGTCTATAGACCTTAGAAGTAGTGCGCAATGGTGCCCTCATGCAAGGGGTCGCGATGTAATCACCGACAGCAGTGACGATAACATCGTCACGGTCGCCGGAAGGTTGACGGGGCAGCAGGTACGCGTATGGATGTATGTGGCTGGGAAGATCCTGCTGTATTCCTGCTGTCATGTGCAGCATTTGAATTGATGGAATGCATTTGCGAGCAACAAAGGCTCTGAGTCGGACCCTCTAGAGAAAATCTTCTCAGTACCACACCTAGATAGCACGCATTGCTGCGTGCTTGTGCTGTGCACCAAGTACTTGTAGCGATATACGCTCGTGCTGATGCATTCTAGAATGCAGATCTGCGCTGCAGCTTCATTGAAGCAGTCTCTGTAGTAAGTGCATTGGACGTCCAATGCACTCGACGTACACTCAGGACGACCTCTAGCTGCTGAGCGGACCGGTCATGATGTAAAGTATTTGCTCGCTGAGAGCGAGAAAGCGACTATTATTCGGCGCTCCCCGGGGCCCACGACCTGCTGGTCTGCGACTTCGGGCCTAAGCTGAGTAGCTCCTGGTGATTACCGGGTCGCATTGGTGCATTGAGTATGTCGTTTCTTCACCCAGCGATATGACAGTGTGTACGTAGACGGACGATGTGATGTTCACTGTTACGGAATGCCCGGAATGAGCGGTTGCTGCTATGCCAATTACTCAACAGGGATTGATTGGCCCATTGGTGATACGGCATGTAGCAGATGCGTACACTATACACATTACTGCTGTGGAGGCACGCCTCATGATCACAAGCACAGCATATGGGATGAGTCTGTTTCAACAACCCTGCATTATTGGCCACTGAGGACATATTGCTCACAACATGTTATTCGGAATTGTCCATTTGTTGCATTTTATCCCGGTCACATACCAACCTGGTTGCACCTGAGTTCCAGTTGGGTACCGCAGTACTCAACTTTTCCCTCGAATCAGGGCTAAAGTTTGCTCGTAAGTTCAAAGTACATGCCAGAACGGCTTATAAACATTATGCATTGCGCATACTCAGCAGCACCCCTACACTCACACGGGAATGCCATCATAGAAACGCATCCGAACAGAGTGATCACTTCTCTTTGCTGAGCAAAGCAACTACAAAACAGCACTGCCTGCTTGACGCAGGCTATCACTAAAAGAACCTTTCCTCACACATCAGCATACGCTTGCACACTGTGAAATCCCACCACCCATAAGCTCAAAAATCCAGTAATATTTTCTCTGTCATCCTGCTGTCACAACCTTGCATCGTTACTTCCAACCTGTAACACAACTGCTACCATAATCTATATCACGGCTGCAGGAAGTGCCCCTACCTACAACCATCACAAAGTCAGTGGGAAAAATGGAGAGCTATGATCAACAACAACCAGATAACTTACAAATCAAATACCCACTCACCACAGGCATGCAATCTGATTGTATGTTTTGATCCAAACCGCAGCTAGCAGTAGACTGCAATCTCTCCTACAGCCGCTGGTCGACGCTCAACGAGCTGGAGCCAACTTTCAGCATCTCATACCACTATCAGTATGAATAGCACACTGTTGATGACCCACTTTGTCCACTGTGGTGCAATTAGATGCTGTGCAAGTGCAGTGCGCGACAAACTCATCATATTCAAGTTGCAACACTCCAACACAATCAAAGCACGGCATCACTCTCATCGCTTCTGCAACATAGTATCCAGCCACAGTGATCTCAACACGGAAGTAGCAGACCAAACTCTGCTCAACATAGTGATGCCAAGGCTTGCAATCATCATCTCAAGTATCAACTAGCATAC
>JARWLF010002112.1:0-14767 GCA_029853055.1 Scenedesmus sp. KT-U
AGAAGAAACTCCCGTGTTGGCTTTGCCGAAGTGGACTGCAACAACTTGACCTCAGCACCGTCACAAACTGCGTCGGCAGCAGTTCAGCAGGTGGGCATTGTAGAATTGGACTTCAGTCATAGCATCAGAACTCAAAAACCGTGACAAGTCATATCGGAAGATGACAGCATGTGCCGTCTCTTGCAGGGTTGTGCCTTGTGCTTGTCAGCTCTGGGTTGTGAACGGGGTGCTTCGTGTTGCAGATCTAGGCAGGGCCCTACAGCAGCTGTTTCACCTTGCATGGTGATCAATTTGACTGTGCATGCGTAGCAGTGGTTGCCTATTGCAAAGAAGCTTCTGCTGATAGGGTATGGTGTTGTCATACTTGTTGATGACCGCAGGCTGCAGCAGCTGCAAGTGCAGCTGTACCGCAAGCAGCAACCAGCACACCAGCCACAGGTGAAAGTCAGCAAGATGAATACCATGAAGATGAGGACACTGCAGAAGCAAGTGAACAGCAGGCAATGCAGCAGCAGACAGACTCCACGTCTAGCAATCAACAGCCGAGCAAGCAGCAGTCAGCGGCTGGAGATGAGCAGTATCCAGGCAGGCAACAGCAGCAGCAGCCAACTACGAGCAAGGATGGTGGCGGCAGCAGCAGCAGCAGTGCAGCAGACACTGGCTCCAGCAGCAGTCAACCACAGCAAGGAGGCTCGAATAACCATGGGGAGCTATGGCTGGGGTTTATTGCAGGTGGTGTTGTGGTTGCAGTGGTCATACAAGGAGTGCATATGTATGTGTCTAGGCGAAGGAGCAACATTGCAGCTAACAGCACAAGTGGTTCAGCAGCTGCAGATGCAGGGTATGACCGGGTCACACCTGATGAGCTTGATGTTGCCACGGAGTTGACACCTCTGGCTGGTCAGAGGGGCATGCATTCAACCAGCACTGCTGTTTAAGTTGCTGGTCGCTTCCAGCACTTCCTTATAGGCAAGTGTGGTTCACGTCTTTCTGCCATCTAGCAACAGCAGCAATGAAGCTTATCGACCTCATGATTGTGTACTACATCAATGTCCACCGGATGTATCTGGTTGCCCAGCACCGCGTGGTATCGCTTCCGAAGCTTGGCAAGTGTTCTTTCATATCTGGTATGCTGAGCAGGCAGCCCTGCAAGGTACGCACACACGGACAACATACATGGCTCATCAAGCATCCTGCACATGACGTGAGTCAGTGATACTTGTTGCGCACGACAGTCGCACGTGATACTTGGTATATTCCCGCCCATTGCGTTAGCTTTCCTGCATATACCCATGGTACAGCATATTCTTTACGGAAAGCACACTGCCCGTGAAACTGTCGCCCTCATTGATCTATAAAGCGTTGACGAGCGTATCTGAGCCCAACAACAGCTGTGCTCAAGCTCCAACCTCCTTCGCGGCAAAACTTCGCCTACCTGCTTGACCACGAAAGGCACCATGAAGGCAGTCGTCAGCGCTCTGCTGGTCATGTTGGCCATTGCTGCTGTTTTTGAGACAACTGAGGGTGAGTTTCATTGAGCTCCGAGGGCGATCAGCACCCTGACGCAGCTAGTCACGCAGCAGCCCTCGTGATCAGTCGGGTGACACTGCAGAACCAGCTGTTGCTAACCTCATTGACACCTGTATATCCTTAAAATACACGTATCAAATGTTATAGTGGCTTGTACAAGATGCAAGAGCGCATCTGCTTGTTTGCGATGGTTGACTCACTTTGATCGTACGAACTTTGAAAGCATATGCGGTCCTGAGCATGTGATGCCTGCACTTGCACCTCACAGCCACGTGAACTGGCCTAAAGGCTTGCATTGTCACCATGTCCTGTGGCAACTGTCACCACGCATTGACATCGATGGTTTCTGTCTTGCTGCAGCCGCTTTCTGCCGTGTCTCCAGCTACAAGGTCGATCCCAAGCTCGCCAAGACCAACAAGGAGGCCATGTTCAAGAACTGTGCTCCAATCCTGAAGAAGGGTGAGTGCTTACTCGTCTGTCATGCACAACTTGTGTTGGCACTGACAGTTGACAGTGTGATCAGTGTCATCTGATGACGGTCATAAGACCAACTGGCTGACTGCGGTTGACTCTGCGTGCTTGTGACTGCCAAAGCTGTGGCTTAGAGGCGCCAGTACAGCTGTGTTTAGCAGAATGTCAGATGCAACTTACACACTTAGTACCTAAACTGGCGAGCAGCGCTGTTGCGCAACAGCGCTGCCGTTCAACGTTGGTTGCCACACAGATTGGGCATGTGACAGATTAACCATTTGACGGCACCGGCAAGATGGCTCCTTGAACTGGTACCAGTACCCACATTAGAATCAAATCAACTTGCTGTGTGCTTTCTTGCTGCAGGTACACCCGTCATCGTCAACATGTCAACAAAGAGCGGTTGCGTCCTGTTGACCCAGAAGGTTGCATCAGCTGTAAGTAACCCTGTAGCTGAGCCACATCAATGAGTGCACCCTCTGCCGGTGTGCCAGCTGTTCCTCTGTGTACGCAACACACCGTGCAAGTTCAGCTCTGCCCCTTACATGCTGCAGATTGTAACACTAGTGCCGACTGCCAGTCACATACCCAACCTGCAGTAGCTGAGCTTGGTACTACCTGGGATCAACGGCAACACTCACTGAATCGTAACCTGTGCTGGTCGCTAGTGATGCTGTGCTTGCCCAGCAGTGCAGCAAGAGGGGGTGCCAACAGGGTCATCACACAAGGCTGCTCTGCTGCTGTTTCTGTACTGCAGGAAGCCTGGGATGACTACAGCGACTGCGAGAAGAGCAAGTCTGGCATTGACAACAGCAAGTTCTACGGTCCTCTGAAGAAATACGCTGACCCCTGTGAGCAGTTCACCGCCAAGAAGGACTGCTAAACCCTCGCACCTCAATATACCCTTACAATGAAATCATCTTGTGTACCTCACAACAGCGGTGGTATGCTTACAATCATTGGCATGTAAATGATTCTTGAAAGCAAGTGTATGCGCACAGTTGAGTCAACTTCAGTCAGTGCAAGGGAATGAATTGCATGCGTAGTGTCGGGAAAGAGTCGTTCATGTGAGGACTTGATGTACAGTTTGTGCTGTTTGTGTTTGATTCAATTGTTTCAACAGTGTTGGTTGCATGCATTGGTGGTGCATTTCTGAGGTGGTCTGCAGTGCGACCTCCACATTCATGGTGTCAATTGCATGATTCTTTGTATTCATCCAGACTAAACAGGTGATCATGTGGCGTTTGCCCCTTGCCAATCACATCACTGGTTCTCGCAAAGGCTACAAAAAAGCAGACTGTCTGCTTGTGCCCGTTGCGGTGGCTTGTTTGTTCAGCATCCTCTCAGCATGACTCAGCTGTATCGTACGTGATCAAACCCTGTTGCATAATCTCCGGTGGCAGGCAACACCAGCGCTGGGTATTTTGTCCGTGGAGTGATCGGCTTCACTGAAAAGATACCCGGCATTGGTGTTGGCAGCCACAGGTTCCACATGTAACAGACGATGGCTGACAGCCAGTCATGAAGCCTTCATCCATCAAACGGGCTGTTTAAAAGGCCAGTGAATGCTGATGTCATATGAGATCTACATGGCTAGTATAAGTGAACAGGATGTGATGCCTAGACATAGCAATAGGTCAGTATGTTCAACCGTAAACGGTTTACTGGCCGGGCAGTGACACCCAACAAAACCCACCAAGTTTCGGAAACTGAACAGACTCCTGGTTTACAGCAACCACTGTTTGCTCTGAATTATATACGTTGCTGCATGATGTCCATGTCGTGATTCCTCGCACACCAGGATAGCCAGCTGCAGCACTCCGGGTCCCGGACGCAACAGACCTCTGCGATCGTGTGACGACATGACAGTGATGGCAACTTGCGATGTGTATATGCGTCTATAAGCAGTGCGTGTTGCAACAATATGAAGCATGGACAGATATGTTGAGTATTGTTGCCCTCCTTCGCGCTTGTACGTTCGCAAGCTTGGACATACCTTATGGTCGCTGGGACGCTAAGAGCGGGATTGAGTTTGCAAAGCATCTAAATCATAGGTTGTATAGGTCTAGTGAGCTGAAGCGCTGCAGATCCCGTGAGCATGGATCGAGATGAAGCTGCTGAAGGCGTAGCGCAGGTTGGAGCAGTAGCTATCGACGGTGAGTGCCAAACAAGCTGCAGATCTCCTGCACGCACTCCTTATGCATATCCGACAGCAGCGGGTCTGCAGTAAAGCTCAAGCTCTGTGACAGTGATAGTCAGGTGCTCTGTGCAATAGCAGTATGATACTGCCGTCTAGTACAGTACAACTCCACCCCCGTTTATCTGAGCCGATTAGATGGGTTCTTACTCATTGACCGGCATCAGTGTACTTCTGGTTTCTGAGAACTGTTGAAATCAGGCAACTAGTCGTTGAGCTGAGACAGTCTGGTTCAGAAACACCAACAAGTGCTGAAGTTCTCGATAACGACAGCCAGCTGTAAAAACATTAGCACACAGGAATAGTCTACACGCTTCGTAGCACGCTAGCAACGCACTGGGTAGTCGCTGTTCATTGCAAGCATGAGCAGCTGTCACAGCCAAGTACAGCAGTAGAAGGTCACCAGCAGCTGCGGTGAACGGCGCAAACCCATTGGTGATCAGCTCAAAGGGTTTACCCAGGCATAATGAGTCCTATACTGGTTTGCTCACCAGCAAAACAAAGCGGTTGATCGTCCAGAAGTCATAGCAATACGATCAGGCTGAGCAGCCAGTGGCAGTCATCATGCATCTGCTTGCTCATGCACAGCAGTTGCAGTGGCGACCACTGGTTGCATGATGCATGCATTGGAGTTACACATGCTCTTGAAGTACCGTCTACTTGCTGGTACTGCTGATACTGCTGCTGCTGTACCACAGGATCTTTGCTTGAAGGTGGTGGGCAGATTCTGCGAACATCTGTTGCTCTATCAGCAATAACAGGCACAGCACTACATGTCAGCAGGATCAGAGCAGGTGATGCTTCAGATGCCGCTTGCTGCTGATCACTCATGAACAAAATAGAGCAGTTACCTACAACTTATGCCAAGAAATGAAGGATAGACAAACTGAGTCGCAGCAGCTACTCTTTGTCACAATGCGAGTGCTATTGTAGTGCGCGTCAACAGCTGCACCAACTGCACAAGTACTGTGTGCGTGATTGGCGTATTACGCAGCTAGGAGTGCCCTTAGTGGGCCAGACTGCAAGTATGAGCACTCTCGGTGACACTCAGTGACTGTGTCAGCAAGCAAACAGGAGGAATTCTTGTGTTACTATACCAGGTCGAGCTAAGCCCGGCTTATCTCCTCAGCACCTCACAGGCCTCCAACTGGTAGAGTCAATCAGTCTAGGCCACCTACAAGGGGGAGTTGTAAGGTCACAATGCATTGACTTTACACCTGGAATACCAACAGTTGGTAGCTACACTGCAGACACCAAGACAGCAGGGAGCTGTACTCTGATGGTGCAGCAGGCGCTACCTGTGTTGCTGTATGCAACACCACCAGCAAGGTGGGTTGAAAGAAAGATATTCTAGTTTATTTTTGGTGGTTTGGTCATGTCATGTTTGCTTTGTAACATTAATTTGATGCTGATGGTGAGGGTTGTACGAGTGCTCTGTATGCGGGCTCGCCGAACTTGATCTAGCAAGAGGCCATGGCTGAACCTGCTTGTATCACTGTGAGTGCAGTTGAAGACTCAGTGAGTGCTTGTGCTGCTGCTGCTGCTGCTGTTCCTGCAGTGTGCCAACTGTAGCACTGAAGGGCGGCACAGATGCTGCTATGGCTCCCCCTATCGGCTACCTCCAGCATGTCTTTCTGCCAACCCTACATCGGCTGCTTGGACCTGCAGCTGCTGGTGTTGATTTGGAGCTAGTTAGACGAGGGTTTTATCCACGAGGAGGCGGTGAAGCGATCTTGCAGGTGTGTAGCTGGAGACTCATGATGACTCATTTGAGAAGATGTTGCCCAAGGTGCTGAGTGATGACAGGGCAGCCAATGCAAGCAGTGCTCACCTGCCAGCGTTCAGCAGTAGTAGCTGTTGAAGATTGATAATGTGTTGTTCATTGCGCTAGTGCTGCAATCATTGCAGGTCGCATACTGCAGTCTGTAATGCACTCAGTGAGCTCTGTGAGCAGTGACCATATTGGAATGCTTTGGCTGCTGCTGCTGCTGCTGCTGCTGCTGCTGCTGCTGCTGCTGCTGCTGCTGCTGCTGCAATCTTTCAACACTGTTCAGAATGCTAGTGAGGCCACTCTCATGTTGCTTTCTGACAATGTGATATGTCACGTTCGCAACAAGTTCCAAGGCCCACAGCTGCTGCTGCGCAGGTTCCATCCTTATCAGCAGGTCAAACCATTCCTGCCTTTGATGTCACTAGCCGAGGCCACCTGGTACGGATCGACGGCTATGCGTACACTGCTGGCAAGCTGCGACCAGACATTGGCAGCAGAATGGCCACAGCAGCGGCTAGGGCCCTGCAGCAGGCGATCAAGCATTCAGACACCATCTTTGGCCACATCAGTAGCAGCAGCAGCAATATGCGCGACTGCGGCAACAGGGCGACTAATTTGCCAGGGGATCACCAGAATCCTGAAGCTGTCCCTACACCAGTGATAGATATTCAGGTGATCCAAGAACCACCAGAAAGGTATTTTGGTGATGGGGGTGGCATTGTACTGGTGGCACAAACAAGCACAGGCTGTTTGTTTGGCAGTACAGCATTAGCAGAGAGAGGAGTAACTGCTGAAGAGGTTGGATCCAAGGCTGCACAGGAGCTACTGGATGCTCTGGTCACCGGAGCTGCTGTAGACGATTGGTGGGTACTTGACACAGTAATCTGTATGCTTTGAGCGATCGCACTGCTATTGGTGCTTTTCACTTGCAAAGCGTAGCATGAGCACGCATCTGCTGCTGGCACCTAGTCCAGGGACTGTCTGCCTGACAGCAGAAGATCTGTGTAAGTATTCTGTTTATGCGGAAACCCTGATGCAAACTGGACTGCAGGATAGCAAACTTTGCTGCACTGTTCTCAATCATGTCTGCAACTGTTTTCAGGATGCAGGACCAACTGATCATCTTCATGGCGCTGGCAGAAGGGGTCAGCAGCATGCTATGCAATGAGCTGACAATGCATACGAGGTGGGTGCTGTAATGAAGACCTTTGGAAATATATCCAACTGTAGGGAATTTGCAGATGAGGATGCTGTTGCTGGGGTTTGCTGCATATCAAACATATGTGCACCTTGCCTAGTAAGATAGCAGCTTTGGCATCGGGATATATCAGCTATCAGAGAACGACAAAACTCACTGCATTTGTTGAGTGCGAGGCTCGGCATCGCGCACATAACTACTGCTGCTCTGTCCATGGCCATAGGACTGGTATCTCCATCGTCCAGCAGCTGCTGCCTACTGTCAGCTTCACGACCACGATGCTGCAAGACACAGTAAAAGGTCTAAAGCTCTTTAGGGTGCGCTGTGAAGGCGCAGGTGTGCAGGCAAGGAGCCAGTAGATACGATTGGTCACCACGGCCTATGAAGTTGAGGCCAAATAACTACATCCGCAACCAGCAACGCTTCAATGATGCATCAACAGTCTACTATAAACGTTATAGCAAAGTCCAGCTTGTTGCACTGCACCCAGCCGTGAGTGCCATGGTCCCCGAAACGTAACATGTGACTCTATGTGTCTCTATCGCCATCCACTGCTGCGTGACTGTGAGCTTCGTATCAGTGCCAAATGGGTTTTCAAAGGGAAATAAAGCGGTCTGCAACGGTGCCACGGAAAGCGACCAGTCATATCCCGTGAATCACCATGAACCTGATGATCGGACGCGCCAGGCTCAGAATAACTTGTGTATACACTTGAATTGATCAGGACATGTTATCTGCAGCGACGCGTAACCTTAGCAGCAGCCCTTGAAATGGCTGGTCATCTAACACGGAATCATTGTAGGAATATTCCGTTACCCCGCGTAAAAAATTGGGGACCATGTTATATTCGGACGCCAGTAATCCGTGAAGCTGCTGTGGCCATATTGCTGCAGGCTGAACGTCTTCAGCTAGCTCTGGTGACCCATTTACAGACGCCACCAGCCAGCTGCTCGCAGCCTTTACAAATCCTCTACTTTTGGTAGCTTCGAGGCGCGACACATAAAGCAAAATGGCTTGGCCGGTGAGTGCCGGCTCGTGTAATCACTCTCTGGCAATCACACAGATGCTGTTCCTGCAGCTCTGGCCATTTCCTGCTTGAAACGAGCTATCACCTGACTGCCGTCATTACTCATCTCCAACATGCAGCTAGCAAGGACTTCGCTTGTTTCTTCGCTAACACTGCACTTTCTGCCTGTCTTTCACGTGACTGCCAATCCGCCACTTCCTTCATCAATCGCAGCAATATACATGGCTGATCGGTAAGTTACTTGCCATCGAGGGACATTCAATCACACCAAGAGTGACAGTTGTCAGCATGCGCTGTGGGAAGTCACCCATCATGACACCCATGCAAGTGTTTTACCATCGACAGCAGAGTGGCATTGTGGGGTTTGTCAGAGACTTGCTTCAGGTTATTGGTCAATCTGACATATGATGTTATGTTGTGTGATGCAGTTGTGCACGGTATTGTGGCATTCTTGGATGCCTATGGTATCGGAGCCAATGATGTTGCCAATGGTGAGTGTGCTGCCGCTGAGCAGGTATCGGCCTGCTTCCAGTGATGCCTGGGTTGTGTCCAGAAATTGCCTTCGTCTGCGTTAGACACGTCACTCTGTGTGCGTCCATCTCAGCAATAGTGAATAACAGTGTCATCTCTTGCTGCTTGCAGCTTTTGGCACCAGTGTTGGTTCCAAGACCCTCACCATGTGGTCAGCAGTTGCCATCGCTGCTGTCATGGAGTTCTTGGGAGCTTTCCTGCTGGGAGGTCAGGTCACAAAGACCATTGCTGGCGGTATCGCTAAGACCTCTGTAAGTATTGCAAACTGCCTGACCTGCATGCTACCAACCACTGCTCACATGCCGTAAGCAGCAGCAACTCGTTGTCTGATGCAAATGCCTATCTCACAACTGTGTATGGTGAGCTCATAAACCCTTTTGCTTCCTGTCCTGCAGACCTTTGCCAAGGCGCCACAGCTGTTCATGTTTGGTATGTTGACTGCTGAGACCGGTGCTATGGTTTGGATCCTGCTGGCAACATATATGGAGCTGCCAGTGTCCACCACACACTCCATCAGTAAGTCACAATGCAGCACACTTTGCAAGTGTTGCTGGCATCTCTCTGTCATGTAATGCTGTGTATCGCCTGGAGGCTTGCTGCTGGATACCTCATTGCATATGTGTTCCTTTGCTGTAGAGCATTCTACCAACAAAGACCTCTTGTGTCGTTCGTGTCTGCAGTTGGTGGTATCATCGGTTTTGCCCTTGTGTTTGGTGGTGGCGATGCTGTTGTATGGTATGAGCCCAAGGCCGACTTTCCATACATTGGTGGTATCGTCCCCATCGTCATCAGCTGGTTCCTCTCCCCTCTGTTGGCTGCACTCGTGACCTTGGTGCTGTTCCTGGTCATCCGCACCTTGGTGCTCAGACGCGTCAACAGCACCAGGATCGCCTTCTGGGTGCTTCCTCTGCTGATCATGTTCACCTTCTTCATCAACCTGTTCTTCATCCTGGTGAGTGTGGCTGCTATGCAGCTAGCGACAGTGTCAAAGTACTTGTCATTTCTGCTGCTTCACTACTGAGTATGCACCCTTCAAGCTGTGTCTTTGTGCACATTCCTGAATCCATGGGACCTGGTGATACATATGTGGACCTGAAATACTATCTCTGAAATACGATTGCTGAAGTTTCATTGTGATGATGCGCTTTCCTGCTGCAGACCAAGGGTGTCAAGAACTATGTCTCTATCAACCAGGAGAAGGGTGCATGGCTTGCAGCAGCTGGTGCAGCTGGTGCTACCGTTATCGGCACTGCCATCATCTGGCCCATTATGTTCCGCATGTTGAGGAAGTACGATGACCAGCAGAATGGCAGCATCGAGGCTGGCAAGGATGTTGAACACAATGTGTTTGTAGAAGAGGACAAGTTCCAGAAGGCTGTTACTGCCAGGCTCCAACCTGTGGAGGTTGATCCAGAGGACAAGTCTGTTGGTGCCATGTTCAAGCGCTTCAGGTGGGTAGTGGCTACTGAGCTTCCAAAACAGATGTGGCAGTGTTGCCTGCACTGTGGTTGCAAGCAAGCTTGTACTCGATGTGTTGCGAGGTCTGTCAGCTGCAACAGCTGAGCTGACTTGTGTGCTGCATCACTGTACTGCTGCAGGAATGCTGCCCTGTCTGGTGTCACACATGACATCCATGCAGATGTGAAGCACGATGATGAGATCATGCAGATGCATGAGGATGCTGAGAAGTTTGACCCTCGCACAGAGACAGTGTTCAAAATCCTGCAGGTCATCTCTGCTTGTGCCATGTCCTTCGCACACGGTGCTATCCTTGCGAGAAGCCATCCTTGGTTGGCAAGCATTCCTAGAGCATTGTGCCCACACCATGACAGGCGCTGTTGGCAGATTGATTGATGCTGATTATCAGCATGAGAACTAGTTGCTATTGCATTGTGTTTAGTACTCACCCCTGTGATTGTGACTGTTTTGTCTTGCAGATGTAGCTAACTCTATTGGAAGCTTCTGCGCTGCCTTGTATGTGTACAACAACCTCACGGTGCCCCCCAGCAACTCTGATGTGTATCAGTGGGTGCTGGCTCTGGGAGGTTGTGGTATCGTCATTGGTTTGGCAACATATGGTGAGTTCTGTACGCATGGAGCTGTAGGGCTGTATGCACCAGAGCAGTAATGGGTTGACTATCGCTCAACATTGTGGCTAGCCGCGTGACTGACAGGGCTATATGTTCTCGACTAGTGATGAGTTGCCTATCGCTCACATTGTAGCTGTAGCTAATCGCGTGGCTGCCAAGCAGTGCACATGTGCACACTGCGCTGCAGGCTGACCTCATGTGTTGCTGTTCTGTTCGCAGGTTACAACATCATGCGTGTGCTCGGTGTGAAGTGCGCTCACATCACTCCCAGCCGTGGCTTCTGCATGGAGACAGCCACCGCCCTTGTGGTTGCAGTTGGCTCAGCCCTTGGCCTTCCTCTATCAACAACCCACACTATCTGTGGTGCCACAGCTGGTGGTGGTATTGCTGAGGGCAGGTGGTCAGCACTCAACTGGAAGGTGTATGGCAAGATGTTTGCAGGATGGGTGTTTACACTGTTTGCTGCTGGCTCCATGTCTGCTGTCCTGTTCGCTGCTGCTGTCTACACCCCCAGCAAGCCTGAAGTCAATGAGCTTGTTGCCATCCGTCAGTTTGCTATTGGCCAGACAAACAGCACCCTGAAGAGTTTGGCAGCTATGAATGCTGCAGCAGCCACACCAAATTCAGAGCTTACAGCAGAGATTGCAGCCCAGAATGCTTCTTTACTGGCACTTGGCCCTCTGGATGGCAAGACATGGATCAGCACACAGGGCATTATGCAGACTTTCAATGCTACGTTGGCTCTGCAGCAAAACAGCACAGTCTTGCGTCCTTAAGCCATGGACGGTTATGGGTAGTGAAGATGTCGGTGCTGCTGCAAAGGCTTGTATATATGGCTTGTTGTTGCTGTTGATTCTGCTTGCTGAGACTGTTTTTCAGCAAGTCTTCTGGATTATCGGACAGTTGAATATCATTTACCTGGTGGAATCGTATGCAATAAAGCTGGGCCCTGGCGCTGGCTGGTATGCAGTTCTTTGCCTGTTTGCTGAGGGAGGGGTTTTTTCAACGAGTGATCATGATGCCACATGTCTGGCTTTCATTGCACTGAGGTCACGACATTGCAATCACTATTGCCCACATGATCTTGGCAGCCTGCTGTGACAGTGCTGATGTGATTGTGGTGTACACATAGCTAGATGTCGGCTACTGACCAAAAGACACGACAAACAATACACTGCAGCATTGGCCAGAGATCTGGCAGAATGAAAAGAGACTGGTGGTTGTGGACTTGGTGCATAGCCGTGTGAGTGTGCTTCCTGCACCACTGCAGTCTTGTTACTCCCAATATTGTCCATACAGCTGAGTGTAATTATACCGTAACTCATGTGTCCTATGCAGTTGGCTAGTTCATAAAAGGGTATTCTGTAGTCCTGCTTTGTATTGCATCTGGTACATGGCCAGGGCAGTGGTGTCTGGTTTGCCTGCTACTGGTGGAACAAGGGCTGTTCAGTTTTTGTTGCGAGTAGCTGATCAGTGATCACCTACCCTGTAGTGGGTGAACTAGTTGCTGCATGTTCATCTGTACAGGAGTACATACATATGCATGATAAATTATCATTGATAAGCATGTGCCTTGTTTGCATCAGTATCACTCCACTGCATCACCTGTGGTATGATGCTGATATTATGACAAGCATACTGCGGGCGGTGCTATTGATTGCAAAAGTATATTACAGCAACTACCGGGCTTTGAGTTGGGCTTCTAACATGCGTTGAGGTATTCCGCAACAGTGCAGCATGGATTTGGTGCTCATCAGCAAAGGGTTGGGAAGGTGCTTCATGACTTGGGGGTATCAGATATCTCACAGGAAGCTTCCTTCACTTAAGTGGCAAGCCCTGTCCAGTTGTGTGAGACCACCTTCTTGACAACTCCTTTCACAATGTCAACGTGTGCCACCATATACGAACCGAATACTGCAGCAGCATTGTCACCATGTTTGTGACAATCAATGATGTCATCCGGCGATACAAAACATTAGCGCAATGCTGGCGGCCGCTGCAAGTATGACCAGATCATGCTTTTATCACTAACCACTGTACGGTACACTCACCATCTTGCAACTCGGCCCGTCAGAGCAACAGTGACTTGTGCTCAGACTGTCATCGTGGAAGGTACAAGTCAGCTCAGCTATCAGATTCATGGTGTGTCAAGTTTCTCAGAGTTTCTTGAGAGTGACGCAGCAGTCACTTAATGTACAGCATTCTGCTGCCCATGATGTCATCCGATGTTGTGGCACAACAGCAACAGCAGTACGTGGCCACGGCATTAGCAATACAACACTTCCAGCAGGTCAACATCAACTTGCTGGCAGCTGTTGGAGTGCTTTGATACTTGGTTCAATCAGGAGTAGTTTTGTGCCACCATGGCACAGTAGTTTCAAACTACTGTTAGTAGCAGCAGCCCTAGGATTGCCCTGTCAAGTAGTGTGATCTGAAGTCTTACGATTGATGGTTTGCCGCTTCAAAGTTTACAGATCTGCATAAGTCTCACCCATCAGACTTACGCCAGCGCTATCAGTCTGTGTTTGCAGACTTTGGTGGCTGGAGGGCTGTGATACAGCTACTCAGCCTGACAGTGATGATATGCGCTCTTTCATGCAGCGGCCAAGTGCTTGGGTGGCCGCTTTCGTGCATGCTTGTTGGATGAGACGTTGTGGTCGAAATGTCCGGGTTCGTGTTTTGGTTGAAGCATCAGTTGATCTCATGTCCGTTGACAACTAGTAAAGATGAATGGTTTCAGTGGGTTTCTGCTACCCCCATGAGCTACTTGTTGGCTCCGTCGGGGTGCCCCAATCCGGGGACTCACAGGTTGCTGTTGGAACGTCGCTGTTGCTGTACGAATTAGTGCCGCACAAAGGACGAGCTCGATGACGCGATGATCCGGGCTTCGGCGGGCAATCCAGTGATCATCCGAGTCTCATCAAACATCCAGTTATGTAGCTACATAAGCTATAGACTGCAAACCGTTTGCAGTGCAAACAAGGAGCTGTGAGCCGTTACTACCTCGGCTTTTGCAACTTTACGAAGGAGCCCGCCGGTGCCACCGCACTCGGATCACTAACGCCTTGGAGAAAAATGTTGGACGCTTGAGGCATAAGTTATAACATGTGCGCTGGAAAAAATCTGTGGCGGCAACCTCCCAGGTGACTGCTGGGATATGGTGTCTGTCTGCCACCGGTGCCGTCACCGTGACAATGGTCGACCCGCGTCTGACACTTTGCTCGATCAAGTTTCAATGCTCGCAAGCATTGAAACCTTCTGATCGATTGTCTGTAGTCACCTGCAGAGATAAGACTGCGTGTCGTGTCGCCGTGCTTAGCAAGGGGTTGAGCAACGAGTGGAGCAGCGTAATCCGTTATGTCATGAGAGGGCATCGGGGAAAGGGCATCTAACAGAAATGGTAGTAGGAATATTTTGTCCTGGTCCGCGCAAGCAGAAACTATATATATTAACCTGCCATTCATATATCAGCAGCTGTGGCTTCCTGCGCTTACGGCTAGCTCAACCTGGCAGCTATTTCGGTTGCCTGGTACAGCCACCACAAGCCAGCTGTTTACAGCATCCATCCCTTCACTCTCCACATCATCTTTGTCAACATCGGAGCGCCACACATAGCAAGGATGGCTTGGAAGGTGGGCGTCGAGTCCCGGGCAAAGTATCTAAAGTATGTCTGTGCCCATCACCGAGCAATGCCCTACCTCTTCAGCTCGACCATGTTGTGGATGCGGGACCTCAGCTGATGGCCGCTAAGATTAGCTCACAATAGATAGGTCCAGCAGCGCTCTTGTGTGCTCTTCGACTAACTCTGCACGGTCTGTTCTGTGTTTAAACACAGAATTTGTCGCCACGAATCTGTCTACGTCCTACCACCAACCGCAGCAATACACATGGCTTATTGGTAAGTCATTCCAGATGGCCTTAGAAGCACGTTGATCCAGACTGAGCAGTATCA
>JARWLF010002113.1:0-16372 GCA_029853055.1 Scenedesmus sp. KT-U
GATACGCTGCTGTATCAGTCTGATATGCAGTCTGACACATAGGGTTACCAGTGCAGTAACGACGCATATCACGCCTGATATTCACACGGGTCTGCAGTATAACTAGGTTGATTGCACGATGTATCAGCCTAGTAACAGCGCTTAATGAGCCTCGTACGTTTTCAATATCACCGTAATCACAGCCTGGTATTACAGCGTTGTGCGACCACCAGCGCTGCATGATATGCAAAAGACGCACCCTGAAGTGCCAACGAATCATACAGGGACCTGCTTTAACAAACCAAAACCAGTACCACGGTGCCACTGTCACCCCAAGTTGCAGTACACTCGTAGTATCGACCGACACGACCATATGGTCGTACATGCATGTACCACTTGGATACAACACCACGTGACTACTGCCATACACTAGCCGAGCTTTATAATACTACTGCTAGGTGCTGGCAGCCACAGTGGGCTCTTGCTGCGGAACTCTTGACGTTTGTCCCATAATGTACTGGCCCCTTGCTCAATTGACCTCTTGTTGTAAGATAACCAGAACACAGTTGACTTGGCACCCTTCTCGTGCTCATCTCCGACTATCACGTTCTTCAACAGTAGATATTCTTGAGGGACCTGCAGGTGATACATGTAAACAGGTAAGTTATGTTGGTTGATGCCATCATCAGCAGAGCACTTGATAGACTGTCCTTGTCAATTGGGTGTAGAAGCAGACTACGTCAGGATAGATGCATGTAAAGCAGAGGTAGCACATACTCACTGATATCTTGCTGGGCTTCCAATGAGCACCACCTGCAAGGTTGAGGTCTGCAATGACCCCCTCTGCTGCTGGGACCTCATCTTTGCCAGCTACTAGCTTGACCCTGTCACCCACACTAAGGATACTGCCCTTTTTATCGTAGCATTTCTCCATCTTTATACTGACAAGTGCTGCAGCTGCTGCTGCTTCAGCTGCTTCTTCAGCAGGTGAGGTTGCAATGCTATCGGCCTGAGTAGCCTGAGCAGCTGCCACTGCTGATGTTCGTTTGGGGTATACTACTGTTGGTGCTGCTGGTGTTGTCAGTGCTACTGTTGCTGCTGGTGGTTGCGGTGCTGACAGTGCTGCTGCTGGTGGTTGCGGTGCTGCTGGTACAAGTGTGGCGGGTGTGGAGCTGGGTAACATCATTACAGACTTGAACATGGACCTTGTTCCTGAAGTGCATGACAACAAGTAAGTTAAAAGCATGTACGCACTATCATTGTGTTGATTAGCATATAATGGATACGATGCATATGATCAATGACCAGCTTCAATCCATCGTATGCATGAAACAACTCACGTGGAGTCATCGCTTCCAAACTCTGCATAATCTGGCTGTAGTCTAGTTGAGGCGGTGGGCCAGCAGGTTCCTTGTCGGCAACTGGCGAGGAGACATGTGGATGTTGACTCTGTTGTTGCTGTTTCTGTCGCTCCTGTTGTTGTGGTTGTGATACTTGCTCCTGCTTTCCACCATCACAGTCTTCTATCGGTACATTTGTTGCTGCTGCTGTTGGGTTTACTGATGCTGGAGGCACTTCTGTTGACAATACAGTTGCTGAGTCTGATGGTGTGGCAGCTGCTGTTGCTGTGGCTGAGGTTCCAGCTTCATCTGCTGTGTGACGCCCTTCTAGCTTCTGTAGAGCTGCTTTTGTCTGCTTGGCCTGTTCTGCCTCTTCTTCTGCAATTCTCCTCAGCTCAGCATCTGCAATACAGACACACTTGCCGTTGAGGGCATGGGCGAGCCAGGTTCTGCCTGAACACTGTAGTACATGTTTGTTGCATGTCTGTTTGCTGCATCTCAGTAAAGATGAAACGTTGGTTACCTCTGACACCTGGCTTGTTGAGGTTGTGCATGCTGTTGCGCATGACCACTATCACATCATCTGTGGTCCACTCATACAGCAAGTCTCCTTGATTCTTCTTGCTGTATGTCTTCAGCGCCTCTTTGTCGTTCAGAATACTCTGATTGGCTTTATTCTGCTCAATGGCGATGTGTTGAGCCATCTCCTCGCTCTCCTGCATACGCACAACCCGCATTGGTGGCAAGCAACACCAGTAACTGGTTGACAAATTTGATCTGAGATAGTGTACTCACCAACAGGCAACTGCAGTACACTTGCATCAGGGAATACCGACAAAGTATGCACTCACAGCAATGCATGTATGCTTGAGATCAACATACACAATCTTATCCCCAAATTTGACTACTGTTGCGTACATTGCAGTGTTTACCTTGTCAGGGATCTCCCCCCATTTCAGCGTTGGGTTTAGCTTCAGGTTGTCCCAACGCCATGTCTTGACCAATTCAGTAACGCGTTTTCTACCAGCCTCACTCCTGGGGGCCTTTTCTGCTGCTTTCACCTGCTTCTTGCGCTTCTTACTGACAATAACAACCTCAGTATCTTCCTCGTCGCTGTCATCCTTGTCCACGTCCACTGCTGCTTTCCTCTTACTGCTTGATGTGGGGCTACAGAGTATGTATACAGAGACCTCGTCAGACTAGTAAGCTTGATTCGAACTGCTGGAGCGCATAGGATGATCATGTCACACACCTAGTATACGAGCCATTACAGTGGTCATAAGCTTGCAACAGTAGTCTGTAGATCATGCTGTGGACACAGTTCACTCACCCTTGATCAGCACGTGTACCATACACCAGCTTAGCTGCGTCTGCAATTACTATACCCATGCCTTTATAGTCGTCTTTGCTGTAAACGCGAGCGTTGATATCCCCAGGAGTCACACCGTTCTCTATGAGCGTCCTGCAGACACTCTTCAGTCTCTCCTCGTCCCATCGGTCATAGACTTCAAGTGCCTCGTCGAATAGTGCCCGCAGCTTTGTTATATTTGTGGAGGCCATTATCAACTGCTGCTGTGCAGCTGAACGAAGGACGCGGTCGCACTGACTGACAGAGTTCACTTTCTTTCTCGCGGCTCGTTTGGGTACTGTCTTACTTTCTACGGAATCCTCTAATCTATTTGATTTGTTGACAGCATTGACAGCTTCTACAAGGCCCAGTGCTACAAAAGCCCGATGATTGGCTGCAATTCTATCTGCGCGCTGTAACTCGATAGGTTGTAGCTGCGCCATAATACACTAATAAAACATTTCGAGTACAACATGGGTCGCTACGTCCTCGCAGTGTACCATACTGTCTTTGCACTTGTTAAAATTTGACTGCCCTGGGTAACAGGTAAGAGGTGGGGGACAGGATGTCCCCTTTCTTAATATATCAGTAACTATACGATCATTGATTAAAATTTTTGGAACCACACGTGTGACCTCGCCAATCGCTGGTCGGGAGTGTACTGCTGCCGCTATCACTCAAAGTCGATGTGTAGATTGATTAGGATGCAATGAATCAAACTCAAGAACTATACTGGTGTATGTGTAACCACTGCCTTATCAAAAATCAGGGTGTTCCGTATAACCAAATCAGGTTGTATATTGACACGACCTGTCGTAAGCACAACTGTGCTCATGGGAAATTATTCAAGAAATGTACACGTTACGGTTGGATCAAACCAGTCGAAGGCGCATGTTATCCTACTTATCCATGCCCTCCGGACTGCGATGTCGCACAGCACTTCCTCAGTTGGTTGTCGGCAAACGCCTCCGAAGATATCGTGCGCCTAAACTTGTACCTTAAAAGCCGTCACAGACACCATGTTGATCCTGGAGCCGGCAACCACACAGCTGGTGAGTTTATCGCATACTACGTTCAGTACAGGTGCAGGAAAGGCCTGAAGGATCCCCTCTACATGGATCTGGCATGCTGCCGCATCAGATACAACACTTGATGTGTTCTTATGCTGTTCGCATCGCTGCTGCACTGCATGTACAATCTCAGGACATCGGCAGCCATGGATCACAGCTGCAGGACAGGTACCACAGTTTGATGTGGGTATCAACCCACCCCCAGCCTCGACTGTGCAAGTACTCCATGCCAGACAGACTGAGCAGCACAACCTACAGCATGGCCAGCAGCGAAATGACTTGATGGCCGACGTGCAGATGCCAGACATCAACCAGCAGCAGTGTCCTGCAGCAGTACGTACAGTGGAACACGATCCTGTTGATCCACGTGCAGCAGTTGAATATGAGGAGATCACTGACCCGATTTTAGCGAGAAGACTCTCATGTGGTGGAGAGTTACCCAACTCCGTCCCTCCTGAGTTGCTGGCCCGGCAACCAGGACCAGATGGTGGAGTTGTCCGCAGACGTTCAGCAAAGCGTAGCAGTCATATGGTAGAAGCAGCAGACAGCGAGGATGTGGAGCGCTTTCTTATTGGTCTTTTGCTATTGAAGGCCAAACAACCAGGGTGGGTGCGAACTGCATGTTCCTGATATAGTGAACTCAGTGTGCAGAGAAACACACACCTGAATTCTCGGCTCACAATCAGTTGTATCCTGCATCAACAGCCACTGCAATATACCATGTAACATGTTCACTGTCTGCAGGCTTGGCCATGACGGTGTGAAGAGGGTGCTTGAACTGGTGTCGGGTATTCAGTCATTGAAGGAGGAGTTTAGAGACAGTCTACCAGACAGCTTTAGGTCTCTGCTTGGGACTTTGGAGAAGGAGTTTGGCATGGAGATCTCCCTTGAGATTGTGTATGACATATGTCCCTTGTGCTACACAGTCTATCGGTGCGAGCACAAGGATTGTCTCAATTGCCCAGAGTGTTCAAGTCCACGTTACAGTTGCATTGGAGGAAGAAAGAAAGCCAGGCAACAGGTAACTGCAGAGCAATGCGCAAGTGCATGTGTATAGTAACAGTATATGGTAGCGTTGCAAAAACATGTTGAGTGAAGACTTGATACGAAAACATGCTTTTTGTCTGTCACGACTACGTCCTGTTGGTGTTCTGTGGTATACAGATTGTTGTGAGGAGCCTCACAGATCTCATCAGCAGAATGTTCAAGAACAAGGCACTCGCTCAGTGGTCAGATTACCATGCAGCAGCAGTCAGCACAGATGGCAGCTACTGTGATTTTCAGGACGGAGCTGCATACCAGAATGCGATGAAAGATGAAAGGTTTAGGAATGAACCATGCAATCAGTTGGCAGGTCTCATCGCAGATGGTGTGCAGCCCCATGCAGATGACAGCAAGTACAGTATGTGGCCCATCGCAATCACCTTCTTCAACTTTCCTCCATGGATGCGGTATCTGCCTGGTCTCACATCCATCCTGACAGTAGTGCCAGGCAGCAGGATACCAGCAAGTAAACTAGATCTACAACCAGTGCTTGCCATCTTCAAAGATCAGTTGGATTTCTTGGATGTTGTTGGGGTCAGAGTATATGATGCATTCAGGCAGAGACACTTCAGATGCTATGTGAGACTGGCACAGGTAATGTTTGCACATTGACACTGAATGGGTTTGAAGTACTGTTCATCTCAATGTACTGTTCAGACACGATACTGTGGCATTTCATGTGATCTTCCTGGTGACTGGTACCATCACATGCATGCAGGTCATCTCAGACATACGAGGCACTGAGAAGCTGTTCAGGTTGCCAGCCACCCCCGCCAAGTATGGACACTTCTTTCAGTGGATCAAGGGTCACAGATGTTGCAGGAAGACAATATTCATGGAAGGCTACACTCTACTGCCACTGGACCACCCACTACGGCCGTATCTAGCCAGGCTGAAGTCCATGGTCGCGGGCGACACTGAATACGATCCACAGTCTATATCAGTGCCTACAATCCGGACACACGAGCAAGCACGAGCAGGTAAAGAAACACCAATACGTCTGAACTGCCAGCACTGCATCGTTTACGACGGTGCTTCTGTTGTATATATGCAGCTGATATCATAACAGTAATGCGTTGTTGTTGTTGTTGTTGTTGTTGTTGTTGTTGTTGTTGTTGTTTCTGCAGGAGTCTTGTCACCACCAGCGTCCTACGCAGCTGAAGAGTCAGTCGAACCAGTCATCTCATACGCTACATCAACTGACAACTTCAGACGTCTCCTACCAGACTGGAATGCTAACAAAGACGATAGCAGCGTCAGTCAGGGCTACAGCGAGGAAGAAGGTAGCGACAGCGACTGTGACAGTGATGACTCTGCTTCTGCTGTCGACAGACCTCGAAAGCGCAGACGCGTAGTGCAGCACACAGGCAACGGTGATGAGGAGCCAGACAGTGAAGGAGAGCTTGGATTTGAGGATGAGGACGAGGATGAAGAGGGGGTGAGTACAGACTGTTTGCAACTAGTTCGACAACCTAGTTCACTGTAACAGTGTACAGTTATCTCATCACTCTTCTATGTCTTTATCTGTATACATCTGTATACACATACATCTCTGTTCACGTGCAGGTGGACAATCCTGACGGTGACCAGGAGCCACGACAGCTTGAAGCAGCAGCACAAACAGCAACAGCAGCAGCAGTGCCAGTGGCAAAAGCAAAAGCAGTACTATTGGACGCTCCAGGTTTCGACTTTAGACTTCACTGTGGCTATGATTCTATGCATTCTGGCGGAGGTAGTATTCAGGACACCTTTGTCAAGTGTATGCAGTCGTTGAGGTTCACAGCTACAGTCAAATCAGCTGAAACAGAACTAGGCAGATTCACAGGGGACAGCAGGCCATGGCATGCCGGTCCAGATAGCCTTGCAGCCCTGCAGACAGGCTTGAATGAGATAAAGGCAAGTACAGACAGCCGTATTGCAGGCAGCAGGATTCTGCGTCTGATCAGTAGCAGCAAGAAGAACAAGATGCACACCATGCACTTCTTGGCATCTCCTTACGGTGAGTCATATTGTATTGCAGTAAGGCTCAACAGCAGTGCAAGCAGTAGCTGTGTCTTTGCTACTCATCTGCGAATCACTACCAAATGTCATGTCCCAACATTTAAGTTATACTCTGTTCATGTACTGCAGGTAGATACCTCGTCAGTGGAATGACAGATGTTGGAGTTGAGCAGCGAGCAGCATACTGCCAGCTACTACATGCTTTCAACTGTATACAGCGCAAACAGTTTACTGCAGCCGAGCTAGCAGAAGCAGAAGGAGAGCTGATCCTGGCAGTATGTATGGTACAGGCATTCCTACCAGTGAATGAGCTTGATCTGAAACTCATCTCTTTGCTTGACTTAATACGTAAGATCAGGAATACCGGGCCACTGTGGGTAACCAGCATGTTTGTATATGAGGGTATATGGGCTACAATAGTCAAGTATGGGACCAACAAAGCAGCACCTGAAGTCACCATGTTGCGCTCCTTTGCTGACTATGAGCTGGCTGTGTATGCCTACTGGAAAGACCCTGAGCGCTTTGATTTGTACGATCTGACTCAGTTGACAGTGGAGTATGCCAAGAAGGTATCACTTCGGTATAGGGTACCTACACAGCCATCCGTCACTGTGGACATACAGCCAAAGGGAGTTCCCCTACCAGCTTTGGACATTGAAGCTACAGTAGAGCTGAGACTGATGATGCATAGATATTACATGGCAGACAATGAGCTAGAGTGAGTATCTCCAACTTAGTATGACTGGCTGTGCACAAGATGATGGCCTGTCGCCATGTATGCAGCACATGTCATGCGTCAACAACTGCAGGTCATAGAATGTATTGACACTGTCATGATTGCTTGCTATGCAGGTACGCAGCCACCTTCCATCAGTATGCAGCATGCAATGGTATACAGCAACCAGACAATCTGACAGCAACAGCATTGCACACGCTACTGATCAACTGGAACAAGTGGGCAACACAGCAAGAACAGCAGCAGCAACTACAGCAGACACAATCATCAGCAGCAGCACCAAGGGCTGGCCGTGCGAAGAGAGGCAGACCAAAGAAGGTAGTGCAGCGGCAGCAGTTGCAACCAGAGGACATAAGCAGGCAGTTGTTGATCAGCCCAATGATGAGCACTTTCAGCTACACTCTATATCCGAAGGTGATCATCGGTGGGTTCAAGTTTGTATCCCCAGGACACAAGAGAGATCGAGAGTTTGGTTGGGCTCTCTTGAGAAGGTGGGATGATGGCAGTAGCCATATGTGTTTCATGAAGATCAAGGCTGTCGTGTGTCACACTGACTACACGAACACACAGCGGGAGCTGTTGTACGGGCAGCTACACAGCAGCAAACAGGTCAGCAGCAGTGAGGGTGGCATTGCACCACATGCAGCTGCAGTAGCAGACCTCACAGCAGCAGCAGCAGATGCAGATGAGTTGTCTGATGTCAGGATAGATCCAGTCATAGGCATGCCAGTGTTCAGCAACAAACCTGACGAAGACAGTATCGACATTGTCGATTGCAATCAAGTGGCTGAAGTCAACTTTAGTGTTGTACAGCATTTGACAGACCCTGACCTCCTAGTGGCACTACACCGAGACCCGATTGCTTTGCACGCAGCTGTCAGCCTCCCAAGTCCAGGACCCAGACATCATTGAGTGCATTGCATCCAGTATTGAGAGTAGACAGTTGTTTGTGACATCGATAGGATCTTGGCGGTGTCTCAAGTTGTTGCGAGAGTTGTAGTTGATTCAGGGACTTGCTGTGTAAAGCAGATGGCCTGCATGGCCAAGTGGCAGTCCTACACCTAAATGGATACTAGACATAGCCTGTAACAGAGACTATTGTATCTGTGTGGCACCTGTGGATGACAGCGGGTACTGTTTCCATTTGTGATTGCGCCTCGCGGCAACAAGTGAGGCACGCTGGGCTGACATATCAGGCTGATACAGGCAGTGATCAACGATATCAGCACACATACCAATATCAGGCGTAGTTACCAGGCTGGTGTTGCCCCAAGTAACCAGTAGTCCCTACCCTGATAACGTAAATAAAGGGTTATCACCCTCGTATGCCACTTGCAACGCTGGTAAAGCAACGTATAAGGCTTATATCAGGGCTAGTAAAGTAGCCATAATGACCGTAGGGCTCCATCCTCTGCAGTGTTTTCCACAAAGTGACTTTGAAAAGCGGTGAAGGCACCGGTGATCTGTACGCAGACTGCTGCACCCCTTTTTGCTCTGTTCTTGCTGAAAGTGTTGTTAGCAGTCATTACCTACAGAGTGGCAATATCATGATGAGATGTCAAGTGACAGGCTCTGATACACTGTAGTGATCCCACAGCTGTGTTTGATTGCAGATAAGGGCTCATGTGGCAGGCTGGCACCAAGCACTCACGCACTGCTCTGAGCTCAAACCTGTAGTTTTGATTAACTGATGGGGTTGTTTTGTTGTGCCGCACAATAACGTGGCATAGTTGGTAAGGTCCATATCTCAGCATATGTTCTTGAATCGTCGGCTCACAGGCTCAAGGCTAGCACTGTGCAGATTTGAGGTGCACTGCTCATCAACGGCACCCCGGGTGTCTCTGTGCCCTCATGCTTAGTGAAATGAATGATGAATATGCATGCGACTGCTCACATGTGCATCTCCCCATGCGTTCACCCCACCACCATCCCCAATAGCATTGTTGTTGTAGAAGGTTGTATTGGTGGCCAGAACAGAGCAGTCCTTACAGCATATCGCTCCTCCAGATCCTAGGCCGTCGCTGCTCAAGCTGCTAGCCTGGAGCTTGGCTGAAATATCAGTCAACAGAGATATTGCAGCACCACCCGCCTTGTTGCCATGAAACCTACTTTCAGTGACAGAGAAAGTAGTACCACTGGAGCAACTTGCAGCCCCACCAATGTCAGCTATGTTTGATTCAAAGCTGCATTTTGCAATAGTGGCCTGCACTCAAACACAACAGTTCAGGCTGGCTGCTGAATGAAAAGAATCGAATCTGTGACAAATTCTGCTAGGCAAGCATAGACTGAGTCAGCAAGTTGTGTGGAGGGGGCTTCATCGCACAGATTCTGATTTAGCAAGAACAAACCTTGATCATCTGCGTGCTTTGGTCACGATGCTGAGTTGTAAAGCACCCAGGAGACATGCATATCCAAAACAATATTGACAGTGCTACAAATTATCTGAGCCACACTCACAGAAACATTTTACTTGTTGCAATTGTTTTTTTTTGCAAGGACTTACGTGTGCATTTGTAGAAGCAAAGATGGCACCTCCCTCTTGAGCAGCAACGTTGGACCTGAGGTATGTGTCAGCAACTTGCATGGTACAGCCTTCACAGTAGATGCCTCCACCCAATTGAGTACCTGGAAGGTTGGTACTGCTCGATGTTGTTGCTTGATTGTCAATGATCGTACTTGTAGATACAACTATAGCAGTACTGTTGTTGAGCCAGATGCCACCCCCAGATCTGGCTTGGTTGGATCCAAAGCTGCACTGCTCTACTTTGACCTGCCAGTAAGTCAGAACAAGCCATCACATGATCGGACACATCATGTGTCATACTAGCCGCCCAGTACTGTGTCAAAGCATTGGACTGCAGTTGAAAAGATTCAACAATGTCGCAAAGCTCTCGTTGCCAGTGGCTGCTAATCTATCCACTTCTGTAGCTTTCAGTGCTGCATTCCAAGACTGCTGCAACAGCTGTAAAGCATCAGATGACTATATTGCAGCAACACCGTCAAAGCCCACTGTTCAAGGAACATACATTCAAGTGTTATCCTCACACGGTAACATGCTGCATCAGGCGGTCAATGAGTATAGTTACTACTTCTCACAACAACCTCATTACTCACCTGCTGAGAGCAGCTCACATAAACAGCCCCTCCAAGCTCAGCTGTATTACCAAGCAGCTCACTGGACTCTATACTCAATCGAGCATTGTCATCACACAACACAGCACCACCCCTCTTGGCTTGATTATGCCGCAGCCGGGAGTTACTTATCTGCAATCTTGCCTGACCCACTGCTGTGAGAGCAGCACCACTGTGACCCTTGTTGCGCTGAAACACTGTACCTTTAACAACAAGTGTCGCCGCCCCAAAAGCGTATACACAGGTGCCAGCACTGTTGTCAGTGAAGACCCCTTGGTCTACAACAGCCCTAGTGTGGTCCCCAAAGGCCAGTATAGCTGTGTTGCCAGGTAAGCTGTTGTCTTGCATGTTGAACTCTGTAACCAGGGGCTGCTTCAAAGTTATGTCGTAGTCACCACAAAAGTATATGAGGGCTTGCAGCGGGACTGTTCTGCCTTGAATTAGGCTATGCAACCCTCTTGCACTGTTCAGGCATTCCAGGTTGGAGACAACATTCACGCCTGTGAACTGAGCGATATGATTTGAGAGGTATCTGGCGTTGATTCCAATCTCAACAGGACTGCCGGAGTTGCAGTTGAGCTTGACAGAACTGAGTGGCTTTCTGGAGTCAGGGCCACCTGCTACTGACAGTGTGCAGACGGCAGTCCGAGTCACCTGCTGCCCAGCTGCACCACACGTAAGCATCAGTAAGATACTACTTGCAAGTCGTATCATGGCAAAACACGCCGCCTGCAAATAATCCGCAGCAGCAGCAGCAGCAGCAGCAGCAGCAGCAGCAGTTGACTAAGTAGAGGGTAGTTCCCTTACTTCACAACAAATGCACTCTGATCATGTGGGTCACCATATGCTAACATGTTCATAGTTTGGTGCTTGCATAACACACAGCCACTCAATGACACCCAGATAACCTAAGACCAACTGCCCTAAGGCACATGTTCACATGCTAGAGCAATTCAATAATGATGTGTATGCCGTATACACAGTGAATGTGTTACTGCCCCGCAACACAGCGTTTGCAGTGGCTGCCTATTACCGGCATTTGTTGTAATAGTATTCCAAATATACGAACAAGCTGCATGCACTCTGGTGCAGATATCTTGAAACTTCAGTGTCATGCAGCACTGCAACCATTGGTGTTCTGCTTCTTGCAAACATGTGCCAAACTGCGCCTAAGGCCTTTGCTGCATATTCACACTGCATACTGCAACATGCACCCGGAGATGTCGGCGAGTCGCATCCAAAGACGATTGGGACAGCCTGATGGTGGTGACCCAGCACGGAGTCTTGTTGACAATCCTTCGATGCCCCATAAAATGTACGAACAACAGGGTCCCACCACCTCGCTGCACGACACCATGTCAATGTTACCTGATGACAGCAGAGGTATATGCGAGTCGTTCTTTCCGAAGGTTTGATAATTGCTGTGACTTAAAAGCTGGAGGAGCCTCGCTCCAGCCACCGCTGAGTGAAGCAACGTGACAACCGGCTGGTACGATCTACTTGCACATAAGTGATCAATAAAGAATGCGTCACAACAGCGCCGAGGACAGTGCTAGTGAAGTGATACCGACCCAAAGAAACAAAACCCGCAAAGTTGCTGACAACAGCGCTAGATAGGTATGTGTGCAAAATTTGCGGAGTGCTAGCGCTTGAGTGAACGTGAACCAAGGAAGGTAACCCGATGAGGGGTTTCTGACCTGAGTTTCTTTTGGTCCCCTTTTGGTCCCACCGCTTGAATGCTTGGTCTCGACAATCAAAGCAGCATACAAACAATCATCCACCATCTTAGCATGGTGTTTATGAGTGTAAACTTGTTTGCAAGGGCCACTAGAGTCACACTTCGTGAGATAATGTTGTGTGCGTTGGCCACGATCGTCGCGACGTCCTGTGAGTTGTACAGGCACGCCTTGAGATACACTATCACCCTATAACACGTGTAAGTACGTCTAACGAGTTCGCCACCACAGCACGATGCCCAAATAGGTTTCCTGAGTCTTCTGCTTCCCTGCCATCCATCTACGCACAATGTGACATACAAGAAAAAAAACCAGGCGTAAAAAACGACCAAGAAGTTGCAAGCACAGGGTATTTGATAGTACACGAGCACATGTAGCAAGGATATCGTGTTTCAGGTCGCCAATGTCTTACAAAGTCAGCAACATGCACATCGCAGTGAGAGTGCTTGTGTGCTATCGTCAAGTAAGTTCACAGTTTCTCAACCTGTCAGTTCAGTAGACGCTTGGTGCAGTGTGCTGCTAGAGAGCATGAGCATGGACATGGGCTGTACAGTACTAGTGTACAACCAGTCTTTACCAAGCACACTAGCTCACAAAGGCAAATTGCACCTAAGCACCACAACTTGTAGCACCAAAGACTAGACCCGGCATACGAGAATTCGCATGATCTTCAGTGTATGAATATGTATGTCTTCAACCAGAATGCAGGTTATCTTGCGTCATCGTTGCAATCGGGGTGGTTACTTCTGCGCAGCATGCCAGTTACAAGTGCAGTAGCACACCAAATCGCTCTAGTGCTGACTTTGTGCACATGCTTTGGTGTTCTATCAGTGGCCTCTGTCAGACTGTAACAACTGCCGCCACTGTGACTCCGACTCTTCATTGCATGCAGGCAATACCAACTGTTTGTCCACTATCAAACACCCTCAGGCTGGTGCTATTCATGCTTGTCTGTATTGCCGTCAGTAGCGAGCATGGTGTGCAGCATGCAGTGTGCACATTGGAGCTGCACGGTGGCCCGCAAGTCAAGCAGCCAGTCACTGCTGTGCAGTTACACTGCAAGTCCGACAGACCAGTTACTATTGGTATTGACAGTAGGTACCTGTCAAGGCATGCTGCTCAGTTCACAGGGGTTGATATTGTCAGCAAGCTAGACTGCCAGACTTCTGCCCGGGGTTTTGACACAAAAGGTCAGGGTGCAAGGCCTCCCCTACGGGCGATAATTTATTTCTGTGGCAGTTACAGTGTAACCTTGGAGCAGCCAATCGTGAGGAATGTTACACTACAGTATGACAGTCCTGGTGCAGAAACAGCAGTGTTAGCTTTTGGCTCCGGCACTAGTGCAATCATCTACCAGGGTGTATTCAGTGGTAACAATGCCGGCAGCTGTGTGTTTGCCTTTCAGTCAGCAACTGTCACTACAGATAAGAAAACAGTCTTTGAGCATAACAAGGGAAAGTACGGTGCTGCAGCTATGGCAGTGGATAATGCCAAACTGGTGCTCAAGCACACAAGCTTGCAGGATAACCAGGCAACCTCAGGTGGTGCTGTCTTTTGTTTCAATAATGCCAGTGTTAGCATCACATCTAGTGATCTGATCAGGAATGTTGCTAAAGTTAACGGAGGTGCCGTGAATGTCAACTGCTCAAATCAGGTGTGACAATCAATCATTCATCATTGGTGATGAACAGGGGTGTCTAGTTGTGCAAGCTTTGTCGAACATATTGGCAGCATTACATGCATGAATTCTTTTGCAATAGCGGCAGTGCACACTGCACTAGTTGTTTGTGCATGTCCAAAATGACATAGTATCTGCACACTGGAAGCACATGGGCCATGAGAGGGGGCCTTGGCCATGTACTTCTGTATGTCAACAGTCATGCAACACGTGTTATGGTTGTTCTAAGCCATTGTCTGTTACAGTTTTACACAGCTGAGTGAGGGCATAGCTGATGAATCGGCATGCATTTGTGTTTTTGCAGGTTGTCGTGGACAGGTGTGGCTTTGTCTCAAATAGAGCGGAGTTGGGTGGCGGCCTGCGCACTGCCAAAGGGGCCAAGCTCACTATCACTTCCAGCAGCTTCAGGGACAATAAGGCATCAGATGCAGGTGGTGGTGTATTTAGTACAGATTCCTCTGTTGTCGTTGAGTCCAGCAGCTTCAGCAGCAACAAAGCTTCATCCGGAGGCGGGCTGTTTTGCAGAGGTTGTGGAGTGCGCATTGCCAATGCGGTTTTTGACAGCAACGGTGTTGCGCAATTTGGTGCCGGAATCTTCGCTGATATGGGTGCACATGTAAGTCAAGTGAAATTGCCATAGCCAGTGCGTTTGTTAGCACCATTTCTTTTGCAAGCACTTTTGGGTATGAGCATAGTCTGGTTACTGGAGTTGTTATAGTTACTGGAGTTAATAACTGTTACTCATGCGACCTTTGCCAACTACGTGAACAACAGATATCTGAGTCTCTAGAGTCAGATGATTTGCCCCAACTCGGCCCAAGTCATAGTTCATTTGTGATATAGGTACACATGCCAGTTGCATTTGAGACGAGCCTAACAATTGTCATTGGTGTTGACGAATTGCCCTCACACAACATGGCAGATGCCATCACGTATACATCTGTGATTGTGTTGTGACCATTTCCAATGCTCGCTGAAACATGTTGGGTGCTTGCTGGTCGCTACAGTCAGTTTCCACCTTTGCATCTGATACTTGTCACTTGCCTATTGCTATCAGAGCTATGCTACAATGTGAATTTTAGCAGAGTGACACCAGGGCCATGGTTGTACCTGCAGGTGGTCATTGGCAATTGCACTTGTCGCCGCAATGAGGCAGAGTCGGGCGCTGCAGTCGGTGCCGGAGCTGATGTGAAGATGACCACTTTCAGCAGCATTTTCAGGCAAAACTCGGCAACGGGATATGGAGGAGCCATCTTCTCTGAGAGTTCAGCTGTAATGTACATTAAGTCCAGCTCATTGCAGAGCAATGTTGCCCAATGGGGTGGGGCCCTATACTATCACATGAACATTCTGAGCTCCAGTCAGCAAGCAAGGAGATTGTTGAACCTTCAAGCAGGTGAATCTGACGGTAGCCCAAAGGTGAGTCAAATGCCTCTGCCATCACGCATGCACAAGAAAAAAGCAGTTGCAGGTGTTGGGAAACAACAAGACAACAATTCTGATGCCCAGAAACAGAGCGGTTGAAGCCTGCATGCTGTGGTGTTTAATATACTGTTGAGAACATGCAACAAGAACAAGCAATGTGGGAACTCCAGATCATGGCAATGTGGTGACAACTTGTGTTGAAAGGCCTCACATGTGTTGCATGGCACTGTAAATTACAGATGACTGTGGAAGGCACTGAAGTGGTGTCAAACACAGCTCACACAGGCGGTGGCTTCCTCATTCAAGCCCCGCTAGCAGCACCGGATGACAAGCACCATGCACTAGTAGTGTTACACATGGTCAACAATTGGGTTACTGGCAACAAGGCTGCAGTAGATGCAGGAGGTTTGTACCTCACAGGTCACATCAAGGTGGGTGGTTGAGTGGACAGGACGGGTGCATCTGTTAATGAATCCGATCATTGATACTATCAGATGACATAGTGCAGCAGTTCTAACCATTTTACGTGTAATACCATTGCTAGATCATACATGGCCGACAACAAATCATCATGAGCGGCTGACTTCTATTCTAGCCATTCAAGTGTGCCAACTATTGTGTTGCATCCCGCTGCCAATAGGCTTACTTGCGCAACAACACTTGGCAGAACAACGTTGCTGAAATAGGCGGTGCTATCTCTGCGTCAGGCCTAAGTGTACAGTTGACGCGTACAGCACATGACAACGATACCTTTGGACCAACCAGTAACCTCAAATTGTCCCGGGATGACTCTAAACTCGCCCTGGCTTGGTCTAGTGGTGACAGCTTGAGACTTCTTTCGTGGAGGTCGCAGGTTCGAACTCTGGCCAAGTTGCCGGAATTG
>JARWLF010002117.1:0-11635 GCA_029853055.1 Scenedesmus sp. KT-U
ACCCCCTCACCCCAACCCTCTCCCCGGTGGGGAGAGGGGGCAGGCCATTACCTGATAGGCTTTTCACCCGATTGTACCGAAGGGAGCGGGCGATCGACCGGTCATCGCGGACTGCGCGTCCCCCATACACCCTCATTCCGCCATCCCGGCGAAAGCCGGGACCCAGGAGTCTCGAGCACAGCGCCTGTTGTCCCTGAATCCCGGCCTTCGCCGGCATGACGGAGAGACACAATGAACAGGTGGGCCCAGGCGGCCCCCCTGGTCACGCATGAACGCGGCTGGCCCAGAAATCGTACTCGTCCGATTCCTCGATCTTCGCCTGGACGATGTCGCCCGGCTTCAGCCCGGTTTCGCCCTGAAGGAAGGTGATTCCGTCCACCTCCGGCGCGTCCCATTTGGTGCGGCCGATCGCCCCTTCCTCATCCACCTCATCGATGATGATGGGGGTGATGCGGCCGATGCGGCGCTTCAGCACGCGGGCGCTGATGGCCTGCTGGTGGTCCATCAGCCGGTTGAAGCGCAGGTCCTTGACCTCCTCCGGCACCCAGCCGGGCAGGTCGTTGGCCTTGGCGCCGTCCACATGCTCGTACCGGAAGCAGCCGACGCGGTCGATCTCCGCCTCGTCCAGCCAGTTCAGCAGGAACTCGTAATCCTCCTCCGTCTCGCCGGGGAATCCGACGATGAAGGTGGAGCGGATGGCGATGTCGGGGCAGGCGGCCCGCCAGGACTTGATGCGGTTCAGCACCTTCTCCTGGTTGGCGGGCCGCTTCATGGCCTTCAGCACGTCGGGGGCGGCGTGCTGGAACGGGATGTCCAGATAGGGCAGCAGCTTGCCGTCCACCATCAGCTCGATCAGGTCGTCGACATCCGGATAGGGGTAGACATAGTGCAGCCGGGTCCAGATCCCCAGCTCGGACAGGCCGATGCACAGGTCCTTCAGCTTGGTCCGGTATTCCTTGTCGCGCCAGGTGTCGGCCGCGTACTTCACATCCACGCCATAGGCCGAGGTGTCCTGGGAGACGACCAGCAGCTCCTTAGTTCCGGCCTTGGCCAGCGCCTCCGCCTCACGCAGCACATCGCCCACCGGGCGGCTCGCCAGCCGGCCGCGGATGTCGGGGATGATGCAGAAGGTGCACTTGTTGTTACAGCCTTCCGAAATCTTCAGATAGGAATAGTGCCGCGGCGTCAGCTTCATGCCGCCGGGCGGCAGCAGGCTGGTGAAGGCGTTGTGCGCGATCGGCGCCGCCTCCCGCACCGCCTTCAGCACGGCGTCATATTGCTGCGGGCCGGTGACGGCCAGAACGGTCGGGTGCGTCTCGCGGATGCGCGCCGGCTCCACGCCCAGGCAGCCGGTGACGATCACCTTGCCGTTCTCGGCGATGGCCTTGCCGATGGTGTCCAGCGAATGCTGCTTGGCCGAGTTCAGGAAGCCGCAGGTATTCACCACCACCACATCCGCGTCCTGATAGGTGGGGGAGATACCGTAACCCTCCGCCCGCAGACGGGTGATGATGCGCTCGGAATCGACCAACGCCTTCGAACAGCCCAGGCTGACGAAGCCGACCTGCGGGGATTGCTTTGACATGGATGTGGGACCCGGTTCCAGACTCAAGGCGTTGATATAGGGAATCGGGGTAATCCGCTTCAAGGCGGATATCCATGCGCAGGCCAGACCCGCGGCGGCGTCTGGGTGCAGGTCTCCGCTGGCCGGGGGCGGGTCTGCCATGCGGGGGGCGGGCGCCTCGGCGATTGTCCCACATCAATGTTTGGGCTATTTGGACTGCATTACCATCTGGCGCGGTGTGGATCGCGCCCTGGCGCGGTGTCGACGGAAAGGGCTGGGTATGAGCGCGTTCGCCGAGGAAAAGGTCACCTCTGTCCATCACTGGACCGACACGCTGTTCAGTTTCACCCTGACGCGCGACCCGTCCTTGCGATTCGTCAATGGCCAGTTCGCCATGATCGGATTGATGGTCGATGGCAAGCCACTGGTGCGGGCCTATTCCATGGCCAGCGCCAATTATGAGGACCATCTGGAATTCTTCTCCATCAAGGTCCCGAACGGCCCGCTGACCTCCCGCCTGCAGCACATCAAGGTGGGGGATACGGTGCTGGTGGGGCGCAAGCCGACCGGCACCCTGCTGACCGACAATCTGCGCCCCGGGCGTAACCTGTACCTCTTCTCCACCGGCACGGGCCTGGCCCCGTTCATGAGCCTGATCCGCGATCCGGAGATGTATGGGAAGTTCGACCGGGTGGTCCTGACCCATACCGTCCGCGTCAAGGCGGAGCTGGCCTATGAGGAGACGATCACCAAGGAGCTGCCGGAGAATGAGTTCTTCGGCGATCTGGTGCGTGAGAAGCTGGTCTATTACCCCACCGTGACGCGGGAGCCGTTCCGCAATGAAGGCCGCATCACCGACCTGATCCGCAGCGGCAAGCTGTTCCAGGATCTGGGCCTGCCGGAGCTGGACCCGGCGCAGGACCGCGCCATGATCTGCGGCGGCCCCGACATGCTGGCGGAGCTGAAGCAGATGCTGGAGGAGCGCGGCTTCAAGGAGGGGTCCAGCGGGGAGCCGGCCGACTTCGTCGTGGAAAAGGCCTTCGTGGAGAAATAGGCGGCTCTGCGCCGGCCGCAGGAGCCTGCCCATGGACCCGGTCACCCGCGCCCGCATCAGCAAACGGGAACGCCAACGCCGCTGGCGCCAGCGCAATCTGGAGGATCGCAGCGGCCGTCGCGGCACGGCCGTCGTCGTCCATCTGAACGACCTTGAGATCGCGCTGCTGGACAAGCTGGCGATCGACGATTATCGCCGCCGCCCCTGCGGGCGCGACGATCCGGCCGACCTGTCGCCGCCGTCGCGATCCCGGTCCGTGCGGCTGCTGATCCGCCGCATGGTGGAGCTGGGGCTGGTCGATCCCGCCGAGCTGGGCCCCCTGATCGGGAGACCTGCTGGCGGCGGGCCAGCCGGGATCGCCGGTCGGGCATCGACGACAATGGGGAGCTGATGGACCAGCCCGACCCGCCCTGGCAGCCCCCCGCCGCCTCAGACCTCCCGCAGGGTGGGGAAGGCGATGACGTCGCGGATGCTGGGGCTGTCGGTCAGCAGCATGACCAGCCGGTCGATCCCGATCCCTAGCCCCCCGGTCGGCGGCAGCCCCACCTCCAGGGCGGTGATGAAATCCTCATCCATCCGCATCGCCTCATCGTCGCCCGCCTCCCGCGCGGCGATCTGCGCCTCGAACCGCCGGCGCTGCTCCCGCGGGTCGGCCAGCTCGCTGAAGCCGTTCGCGATCTCCCAGCCATTGGCATACAGCTCGAACCGGTCGGCCAGGCGCGGATCGCTATCGTTCGCCCGGGCAAGGGGGGAGATGTCCAGCGGCAGGTGGGTGACGAAGGTGGGCTGGACCAGCCCGTCCTCCACGAAGGCGCCGAACGCCCACTCCACGGCATGGCCCCAGCCCCGCGGCCGCTTCGGTCCGGCGGGCGGCGCGCCCAGCCGCACCGCGGCCTCCACAGCCGCCGCCCCATCCAGCGCCAGGAAGTCCATGCCCGTGGCCTCCCGCACCAGCTCATGCATGGGGGCGGCGCGGAAGGGGCCGGTGAAGTCCAGCACCCGGTCGCCGAACGGTGCGCGCCCGTCGGCATGGCCGGCCACCGCCGCCGCCCGTTGCAGCAGGTCCTGGGTCAGCGCCATCATGGCCGCGCCGTCAGCGAAGGCGCGATAGGCCTCCAGCGTCGTGAATTCGGGGTTGTGGCGGGTGCTCAACCCCTCGTTCCGGAAGCAGCGGTTCACTTCGAACACGCGCTCCAGCCCACCCACGACCAGCCGCTTCAGGTGCAGCTCCGGCGCGATGCGCAGGTGCATCTCCTGGTCCAGCGCATTGTGGTGGGTGCGGAAGGGGCGGGCACTGGCCCCGCCCGGAATGCCGTGGAGCATCGGCGTCTCCACCTCCACATAGCCGTCCTCCTCCATCGCCCGTCGGATGGCGGCGATGATGGCCGACCGGGTGCGCAGGGTGTGCACGGTGACCGGGGTCGCCAGCATGTCCAGGTAACGGCGGCGATAGCGCGTGTCGATATCCTGCAGCCCCGACCAGCTGTCGGCCAGCGGGTGCAGGTTGGCGCACAGGACCCGCAGCTCCCGCACCGCCACCGACAGTTCCCCCCGCGGGGTACGCCGGACGAACCCGCGCGCCTGGACGATGTCGCCCAGATACAGCAGGCCCAGCAGCGCCTGGCTCGCGGGGTCCAGGTGATCGCGGTGGCAGAACAGCTGGATGCGGCCGCTGCCATCCTCCAGGTCGCAGAACATGCCGGAATTCCGGATGGCGCGCAGGCGGCCGGCGACCACCACCGCCGCGTCCGGCAGATCGGTGCCGGCGGGCAGGTCGGCGAAGCGGTTGCGGATGTCCGCGGTGGGGATGCGGTCGGGCGCGGCACCAGCGGGATAGGCGGTGCCGGACAGGGATTCAATAGCGGTCAGGCGCGCGTGGCGCACCGCGATCGGGTCGGGGGTCGTCATCTGGGGATCTCATGGTCGCAACAGCGGGGCGGCCCTGCACGGGGGCAGCGGCCACGGTTCACCGAGCGAGACGACCACCGCATCCGGGGGCAGGACCGTCCCGCTCAGCCACGCTTTCGTTTGGTCACCCGACGGGTGAGGGCGCTCATCGCCACCATGGGGGCGGACTCCATCAGAGGTCCGGCGTCTCTAGCCGCGCGCCGTGGCCCTGTCAATGCCGACCGGCGTCGGGAGGGGCAGCCCTGATTCCCCGGATCAGAGGCCGGCGGCAGGCAAGGGGAGGGCGCGGCCGGCTGCTGTCCAGCGACAGCACCGGGATCGGGGCCTTGCACCGTCGCAAGGCGGACTGGGGAACCGATCAGACCGAGATGTCGATCTTGCCACCCCGCGAGTTCAGGCCTTCCGTCATGATCTTCTGGGCCTGGGACTCGGCTTGGATGACCTGCGCCATACTCTGGTCGTTCTTCTGCATCACCTCTTTTGAGATGTTCAGGATGGTGCTCCAGCGGGCCTTGTTGGCGTCCATCACGGACTGGGCCGCCTGGGTGAGCATGCTGGTCATTTTGAACCTCCACACGCAACTTTACTCCATTAGAGTAAGAAATATCGGGGAGTCTTCAAGAGGATTCGCTTCGGCGCCGTCATGCGGCGTGCGCAATCCTGCTCAGGGGAGGGGGAGGCGACGCCTCGTCACGGCGAGCAGGCGGTGTTTCGGCCATCTGTGTGGTTCCGGGGGGTGGGAGGCGTGGCGTCCTTCGCTCGTGGTCGTTCGGACCGTCTTTCACCAACAACCGTCTACGCGTAGGCGGTTTTCTTGTCGGCCACCCCGTCATTACCCAGTCACCTCCCCTCATCGGCATCAGCGGAACTGCCTTCAGTCCAAGGGGTGCCCCGCCGCACAGCGCAGGCGGAACAGCCATCCCGCCGGGTGAGCAGATCGGCGAGGATGCGCCGCCCGGGAGCGGCGACCGGCCCCGGTGACGGGCCGTCTTCCAGCGCCCTCAGTGCTGATCGGATGCCGGGGCGCGGCGTGTCGTCAGGGCAGCGGCGGCGATGTCCGCGAGCTGGGCTGCGCTGAAGGGCTTGCGCAGGAGCAGCGCGCCGTCCGGGATTCGGCTGGCGGGCAGTTCCGCCAGGCCGGTGCAGTAGATGACCGGAACACCCCGGACACGGAGCCGGGCGGCCACCTGATGGCTGGACTGGCCCTGCAGGGTCATGTCCAGCAGCGCAAGGTCGAGGTTCGGCGCCTCCGCCGCCAGCAGGGCATCCTCCAGACCGGCGGCCGGGCCGACCACGTCGCACCCCAGCTCGCGCAGGATCACCTCAAGCTCCAGCGACAGGACGGCATTGTCCTCCGCCACCAGCACCCGCGCCCCGCGGAGGCTGGGACCGGGCTGCGCGTGGGGGCCACGCGGCTCCACCGATGGTCCTGCCGTGAACTGCACGGCCGGAATCCGGATGCGGCAGTGCAGCCCCTCCGGCCGCCAGTCGAGGGTGAGGTCGCCGGCCAGCTGCCCCTGCACATTCGCGGCCAGCAGGGACGAGCCGAACCCCGCCCGCGTCGGGGGGCTCACCGTGGGGCCGCCCATCTCATACCAGTCCAGCAGCAGGTCACCCGCCGCGTCCAGCTGCCAGACGAGCCGCACATGCCCGCTGGGGTCGGACAGCGCCCCATGCTTCGCCGCGTTGGTGGCAAGCTCATGCAGGGCCATGGCCACCGGCTGTACGGCATCCGGCCCCAGCCTGATCTCGGGCCCGCCGATGAAGATCTGGCCGGGCGTTCCCAGATAGGGCTCCAGCTCCTCCGCCGCCAGCACGGCAAGGCCGGAGCCGGACCAGCCGGCCTCCGCCAGCAGCGAATGCGCGCGGGCCAGGGCGCCGACCCGCCCCTCGACCGCGGCCACGAACTCCTCCTTCGTCGAGGCGCGGGACAGCCGGACCAGCGACTGCACCACCGCCAGCGCGTTCTTCGCCCGGTGGTCCACCTCCCGCGACAGAAGCTCCCGCGCCTGTTCGGCGGCCCGGCGTTCCGTCACATCCTCGCCGGAACTCAGCGTGGCCATGACGCGGCCCCGCTCATCCCGCAGCACGCTGTTCCGCCAGGCGATGATCCGCTCCATCCCGTCCCCGCGGACCACCCGCCCTTCGCTGGTCGCGTGGTGATCCGCCCCGCGCTCGACGATGGCGGCGAAAAGCTGGCGGACGTCGTCACGGCGGGCGGGCGGCACGAAATCCAGCCAGTCACGGCCGATGATCCGTTCCGGGGGCAGCCCCAGGATCTCCGCCCCGGAGGAATTGATGTCGCGGACCCGGCGGTCGGCCCCGATGACCAGCAGCATGACGCCGGCGGTGTCGAAGTACAGCCGCGCCCGGTCCCGCTCCGCCTGCAAGGTGCGGTGCGCCTCGGCCACGGCGCTGCGCTCCGCATCCAGGGCGGCCATGGCCAGCGCCTGCGGCCGTCGGATTCCCGTCTCCACAACCGCGCGGAACAGGGACAGGTAGGCCAGCACCTTCAGCACATGGCCCGTGAAATTGAGCCCGCCATAGACATCGGCGTAGAAGCTGAAGCACGCCCCCATCGCCATCATCAGCAGGTTGGCGGTCACCAGATGCCGCCGCAACTCCGGATCGAACCGGTCCCGGTTCAGGTGCAGCAGCAGGACGGCCAGGGCCGACACGCCCATCACCGCGAACTCCACCGCCACCTTGAACGGGGTCAGGCCCTGGCCGTCCTCGAACGCCGTGGGGAACACGCGCCAGACCAGGACGGAGAAGGCGCCCAGGGCGGCGATTCCCAGAAGTGCCGCCAATGTCGGCCAGGTTGGCCAGGCCCGGAGCGGCAGCGCCACGGCCGCCAGAATGCCCAGCGACGCCACCATGCGGGAGATAAGCCACAGCTGTGTCGCCGGATCGGCCCCGGGCAGGGGGAAGACACCCATCCCCTTGTAGGCCAGCGCGTGCAGCGCATCCAGCACCGCCACCGCCAGCAGCGTCGTACCGATCAGGAAGGGCGGGCCGTTATGGGTCAGGCCACGGGACGACCAGGCGACGGCGAACACGCACGTCGCCACCATCACGCTGAAGCCTTCCGCCAGCCCGTGGAACAGCAGGTAGTCGGCGCGGCTCAGCCGGTAGGCCAGCACCACCAGGATCGCCACGCCGCCATAGGCGGCCCACCGGGCCGCTGTCGTCCCTGTCCTGCCGATGGCTGGCACCGACGCCCCCCTTCCTCCGTTGCGCAAGGCCGGGCGCCGCAGGCACAGCCGCATAGCCCCTCCGCCGGAAGGGGATTTACACATTCAGGCGCAAACCAGGCAGGCGCGCAATGCCGCAGGTGGAAACCGGCGGATCAGTAGACCAGTTCGTCCTCGCCCTTGCCGGAGGCGATGACGATCTCCCCGCGCGCGGCCATGTCCTTGGCCAACTGCACCATGTACATCTGCGCCTCGTCCACATCGCGCAGACGCACCGGCCCCATGGCGGCCATATCCTCCCGCATGATCTTGGCCGCGCGTTCCGACATGTTCGTGAAGAACAGGTCCTTCAGCGTCTCCGACGCGCCCTTCAGGGCTGTGGCCAGCTTCTGCTTGTCCACGGCGCGCAGGATGGACTGGATGCCCGACGGGTCCAGCTTGCCCAGATCCTCGAAGGTGAACATCAGGGCGCGGATGCGCTCGGCGCTGTCGCGGTTCCGCTCCTCCAGGGCAGCCAGGAACCGCGCCTCAGTATTGCGGTCCAGGCTGTTGAAGATTTCCGCCATCATCTCATGCGCGTCGCGGCGGTTGGTGCGGGCCAGGTTGGACATGAACTCGGTGCGCAGGGTGCGCTCGATGTCGTCCACCACCTCCTTCTGCACCGCCTCCATGCGCAGCATGCGCATGACCACTTCCATGGCGAAGCTTTCCGGCAGAAGGGCCAGGACGCGGGCCGAATGCTCCCCCTTGATCTTGGACAGGATGACCGCGACGGTCTGCGGGTATTCGTTCTTCAGATAGTTCGCCAGCACCTGCTCGTTCACATTGGTCAGCTTGTCCCACATGGTCCGGCCGGCAGGACCACGGATTTCCTCCATGATGCTGTCGACCTTGTCCTTGGGCAGGACCTTGTTCAGCAGGCGCTCGGTGCTGTCGAACGTACCGACCAGGGAGCCGGTGGAGCTGATCTGCTCCGCGAACTCGACGAACAGCCGCTCCACGATGTTGGAGCTGACCGAGCCGAGATTGGCCATGGTCTGGGAGATTTCCTTGATCTCGTCGTCGCCCATCAGGGAGAAGAGCTTGGAGGCATGCTCCTCACCCAGGGCCAGCATCAGGATGGCCGCCTTTTCCGGTCCGGTGAGACCGCGGTAATCCTCACGTACCCGGATGGCCATGGGTGCCTTCCTCGCCGGCGCAGATGAACGGGACGGGATGCCAAGTGGCACCCCGTCAAGACTACATCATGTGGCAAGGTCGTTAGGAATTCAATAAGTGGAGCATATCCACTTTCGAGCGCCCGCCCAGGGGCGGGGTGCCCGATGACGGTTCACGCGGTCGGATCGCCGTCGCCCATCTGCTGCTGGATGTAGTTCTGCAGTCCGATCTTGTCGATCAGGCCCAGCTGGGTCTCGATCCAGTCGATATGCTCCTCCGTTTCCTCCAGGATGTGACGGAAGATTTCCTTGGTCTGGTAATCGCGCACCTGCTCGCAATAGGACATGGCGTCCAGCAGGCCGGCGCGACCGCGCAGTTCGACCTTCAGGTCGGACGCCAGCACCTCCGGCACGTCCTCCCCGATCAGCAGCTTGTGCAGGTCCTGCAGATTCGGCAGACCCTCCAGGAACAGCACCCGCTCGATCAGCAGGTCGGCGTGCTTCATCTCGCCGATCGATTCCTTGTAGACCTTGTCGGCCAGCTTGATGACGCCCCAGTTCTTCAGGATCCGGGCGTGCAGGAAGTACTGGTTGATCGCGGTCAGCTCGTTCGTCAATACGCTGTTCAGGTGCTTGATGACGGTGGGATCGCCCTGCATGGTCTGCCTGCCGTTGATGTTGCGTTTCTTGCCGTCGCGAGGATGGCACGGGTGGGGACGCTCTGTCTGCCCTTCACAACACCGCCGACGCCTTCATGTGCCCGGACGCATGCCGGCCCCCTTGCATGCCCGCCCCCACTCCCCCCACCATGCCCGCATCACAGGCATGGCGAGGAATGAGATGGCCGGACCCGCGAAGTACCTGGAGGACCTGACCCCCGGTGAGGTGGTGGAGGTCGGCAGCTATCCCGTCCCGGAGGAGGAGGTGCTGGACTTCGCCCGCCGCTACGACCCGCAGCCCTTCCATCTGGATGCCGAGGCCGGGCGGCGGACGCATTTCGGGGGGCTGGTCGCCAGCGGCTGGCATACGGCCGGCATGATGATGCGCATGATGGTGGACCATGTGCTGTCCCCGGAAACCTCCCTCGGCTCCCCCGGCGTGGATGAGCTGCGCTGGCTGAAACCGGTGCGGCCAGGCGACGTGCTGCGGCTGCGCCTGACGGTGCTGGAGGTCCGCCGCTCCCGCTCCCGGCCGGAGATGGGAAGCACCCGGCAGCGGGTTGAGGTGCTGAACCAGGAGGGGGAGGTGGTGATGAGCATGCTGGCCCTGGGCCTGGTCCGGGCCCGCAGCTGGGGGGAGGGGGCGGACTGACCGGGGGAAGGGACGGCGACTACCCCTCGGAGATGTTGTCCGGCAACTTTGTTCAGCTTGAACAAACTGAGTCGCAATATGATGATAGTTTGGATAGGTTGGAAGGCTTCGAGATTACCGAGCCCCAGCCACCTGCGGGGGCTTGCTCGAACGGCAGGCCGAACCAGGTCCTGAACGATAACGGAAAGCCCCGGCATCCAGGGGCACACGACGGAGGAGCGCTAAATGTCCGACGAGTTCCGCAAGATCGACACGGGTGTTGACGCCAAGGATACTGCCGAAGCTGCCGGAACGAAGGCCAAGGACGGGGCCGCCACCAGCCGCCGCAAGTTCCTGGGCACTGCCGGCGTCGCGGTCGCCGCGGCCACGACCGGCACCGTGGCGATGCCGAACGTATCCCGCGCGCAGACGACGACGCTCCGGTTCCAGAGCACCTGGCCGGCGCGCGACATCTTCCACGAGTTCGCGACCGACTATGCCAACACGGTGAACCGCCTGTCCGGCGGCCGGCTGCGGCTGGAGGTGCTGCCCGCCGGTGCCGTCGTCGGCGCGCTGCAGCTGCAGGACGCCATCATCGCCGGCGCGCTGGACGGCGGCCATGGCGTGGCCGCCTACTGGTTCGGCAAGAACGCCGCCTTCTCCCTGTTCGGGACGCCGCCGGCCTATGGCTGGCGGGCCAACCAGATGCTGGGCTGGATGAAGTACGGCGGCGGCAAGGAGCTGTACAACGAGCTGGTCCAGGACGTGCTGAAGCTGGACCTGGTCGGGTTCCTGTACGGGCCGATGCCGTCCCAGCCCCTGGGTTGGTTCCGCAAGCCGATCAACGGCCCGGACGACATGAAGAACATGAAGTACCGCACCGTCGGCCTGGCCGCCGACCTGAAGCGGGAAATGGGCGTGGCCGTCACGATCATGGGCGGCCCGGACATCGTGCCGGCCCTGGACCGCGGCCTGCTGGACGGGGCGGAGTTCAACAACCCCTCCTCCGACCGGGCGCTCGGCTTCCAGGACGTGGCCAAGAACTACGTGCTGGGCAGCTACCACCAGGCCTGTGAGTGCTTCGAGGTGATCTTCAATCGCCGTCGTTTCAACAGCTTGCCGCAGGAACTTCAGGCGGTGCTGGAGGTCTCGGCGGAGGCCGCGTCGGCCGACATGGCGTGGAAGGCCATGGACCGCTACTCCAAGGACCTGCAGGCGCTGAAGGATGCGGGCGTCACCGTCACCCGCACGCCCGAATCGGTGCTCCAGGCGCAGCTGGCGGCCTGGGACCGGGTCATCGAGAACCGGTCCAAGGACGCGTTCTTCAAGAAGGTGCTGGACAGCCAGCGGGCCTGGGCGCAGCGGGTCGTCGGCTTCGACCTGGAGTTCGAGGCGCCGCAGCAGATGGCCTACGACCACTTCTTCAAGTCCTGATCCGGGTCAGGCGGCGCCCACCGGGGCGCCCCCA
>JARWLF010002119.1:0-11207 GCA_029853055.1 Scenedesmus sp. KT-U
TCGGAGTACGCCATGCTCTTGATGGTCTTGTATAGGCTGCTGCTGGCACCTTCAACGATGTAGGTGGCCAGCGTCCATGGACTGCCAACAAAACCTGCAGATATGAAATCGCATATTAGGAATCACACAGGCTTGCTGTTTTGTGTTGTGAAGTTGTGTTATGGATGAGAGTATTGTGTGGCTAGCTGCAAGTGGTGGTGCGGCTGCTGAGTGGTGTCCACACTGGTCTGTGACATCAGTCAACAACTGCATCGCCACCTGCAACTACTCCTGTCAGTGGAGGATTTGACAGATGGATTGAGCTGTGATCTTTTTTGATACGCTGGCTTGCTGCATGCGCTTGCTGTGGCAGGCTGCAGGGAACTGTTTGAGGTTGAGCATGTTACGGCACATACAACCTCCATGATATGCTTGGCAGCTAACTGAGCAGCAGCGTTCTGTGCTGTGCTGTGCTGTGCTGAGCTGCATGTGTCTTACCTAGTACTGCTGCACTGCTGCCAACTTCCTGCCTCAACAGCTTCAGGCTTTCACCAACAAACTGGAGCTGTGATAGATCAAGCTTATGAAGCACCTTCAACTGCAGCAGGCAACAGTATCTGAATCAACAGAGCATCCTGAGGCACTGAATACTTCAAGACAATGCAGCCAGCATGTTGAGCCACAAGCTACTTGCTGGTGCTTGTGCAGCTGCCGTCAACTGTAAAGTGCGACGAATGACAGAACACGAAGATGGATTCAAGCACATCAAAGCACATCAAAGCCACTAGAACACTGCTCCGCATATTGCTTGGTGTCCAGGGCACCTGCGCTTGGCATGTTGAGGAACCAGCATGCCAAGCTTGTCTAGCTGCTTATCCCTCACCCCTAGCACACACCAACCTGTTCTCTGTTTCTGATGGGGCTGTCCAGCAGCGGCCCCTTGTTATCATCAATCTCAAATGGAACTCCGATACCCGGCAGTGGTGTCAAGATGTCACTGAATAAGATTACACCATCGGGCTTGAAGCTACGCCACGGCTGCAGGACGGAGATATAAAGAGATACAATCAGTGGTGCTTGACATAGGTCTCTGTTGACCATGCTGTGAACTTCACGGACTACATCATTCGGTTGGTGGTTTTCAGCTGCTAGCTCGCCTGGACATCAGTGATAACGGTCAGCTGACACTCGTCTGCAGTTTAAAATGAAAGATGCCAGTCTAGGGACCCATCTTGCTGCAGAGATGGCCTTGCTGTAATGATGCAGCTACCTCTCCAGCCATTCTAGCTGACCAACCTGCAAGCTGATGTCTACAATGAGCTCTGTTGTTTCACTGCGCTCGCGGAACGATGGATGCTTCTTGGCCAGCTCACGATAGGCTGCTTGATACCTGTGCAGGCGCAGGTGCAGGAGCAAGAAGACGGTGATGCAGGACTGACATATATGGCAAGCAGTACGTTGAGCAGGGCTCTGGTGCGACAGGATGTCACCACACTGTGCTTGTCTGTGCACTAGGTAGTTCATAGCACCAACCATATCGGTGATTGAGATGTGCAGACGAGAGGTTGCAGGGCAGCTTCATGCAGTATGGACTACAGCATGCAGGGATGCGATACATATTGCCGGCATCACAAGAGACGACTACTGCCCACATTGGCGGTTGCTGCATGCACATCAAGCAGTTGAGGCCAATCAAGACAACAGTGGTCCGTGTTTTTGAACGCTCTGGCTGGCAGTGATCATTTGCAATCAATTCTGTAGGCGATGATGGCTGGCTGTACCGCCTTGAAAACAGTCACACACAACACTGCTGTTTACCTGCCAGCCTGCCTCATCATCCAGCAGGGTGCCCTCTCGACCTCTTCTCCCCTTGCTGCACGGACCATGAGTGGAGCATCTGCTACAGTAGGTGTAGCTGCAGCTGCTGGGGCCTGAGCACGGACCACTACTGTCCTGCGGCCTCTGCTAATGGCTGGCCTGCTGGCGTTTCTGCATGTTCTGCTGCTGAGGTGTTGCTGCTGCATATTTCCTGATGCTAACAGTGCGCTATGTCTGAGCTTCGATGGTTGGAACCTGCAGTGCAGCAGGTGGATGGCCTATTTGGCTGATAAACCTCCCCGCACGTACTCACAAGCAACACAAGCATTTAGACAACCTCGAGGACCACAATGAACGCTGATGATACTTGATATGAGGCCGAAGAAGTCGAACGCGAAAGGTTGTCAACAGTACATGTGGTTCTTATGTCTGCGGTTGCACAGTAGCAACTCAGCATTCTGATGCTAGCTAGATCCACGTACAGTACAACAATATAAATACTTTCATACCAATTTCGATGCGGACTAGCGGAGGTTGGTACGTGTCCTCTGGCTTGCCACGCTATTGGTTGGCGTCTGCTGACGATTGAGCTTGACCCGGTATGCAAAACCTTTGTTCAACGAATGAGCAAGCTGTTGAAGAGCGCAATATGCAGCTAGGGCTAATCAGGTGAAGACCGAGAACCAGGAACTACAACAGACTGGAGCTCAAGCCTTCGCAGCAGACTGCGGTGGTGTATACATCGTATGAAACCAAACTGGATACAACTTCTGCAAGAATGTGTGCCTGAGATCCCAGCAAGTAACACGTTACTCACATGCGCGACGCTCAATTTTTGCGAAGGCGAAGCAAACAGTTGTTGCTGGTTTACCCCGCAACGCAAGGTGGTGTAGGAACCCCACCAACCACATGTGCAGTACAGCGTACTACAACACCATGCACTGCCTGCAGCCTTCTGCTGATGCAGCAACGCCTCACACACAAGCCTCAATAACACTCAAAACACATAATCATACAGCAGCAAGCATAGGGTGGTGATCAACGCTGCAGCTGCATGTTTTTAAGAGATGGCTGGTCAATACAAGAAACCGTGAAGTTGACTTCTGCAGCAACCTGGCGACCAATGACGATATGGACACCACACAATATCAACTTTGTGTTGACTGCCCAATGCGTGGCATATATCTTTCAGCAAGTGCTAGCTCCTGCTGTCGCATTATGCACACTCATTCAATTCCAGCATTCAAAACTGTCAGAGTGCCAGCGGTTGTTTGAACAGTTTCCTCAGTTCTGCTGCTTCTGCTGCCATCTCTTCCCGCGTTTGAACCACTCTGTCTTTATCCAAGTCTAGCTTATCACTCAACCTGCAGCAGCAGCCGCACACAGCAGCAGCAAACAGGTGTGTCAGAGACAACGACAATCTTCTTTGCACTCCTCTGCGTCCAACAAACGAACACCACAGCAGCTAGCCCCATGTAGAGCTAGCCTCATGTAGAAGGGATCCTTCTCATGTGCAGCACTATGCGTGAAGCAAACAAATACAACATACAAACAGCTGGAAGACAACCGGTTCTGTATCATCTCACTTTGGTAGATGTGCTTCTGCCCTGTCCAGCTCATCATACACTTCATCATTCTTCTGGAAGTCACCCGGTCGTCTCGGCAGCACATGCACATGAACATGCGGCACAGTCTGACCGGCTGCAGGACCATCCTGTATGGCCAGTGTCAGAGACTCTGCTGCATAATGTGACTCCAGGGTTTTGCCAACGTGTTGAGCTAGGGTCCAGAGATCAGAGACTTCTGAGGGGGTAAGATCGGAGAAGCGGCGAGTGACTCTAATAGGGCTGATGAGAACATGTCCTGGGAAAGAAAGCAGCAGGAACAGCAGGCGGGCCAGTTGTTGCAGGATGGGTAGAATGTGTGCAGGCATCAACCTGGGCAAAGTTGATGTCGTAGAGTTGAAGGTGCAGGGTGGTGATGCAGGAATAGAGTGGCGAGAATAGAATACCACCATCTGCAGAGTCAGTCATGCAGCCAATAATCCTGCAGGACAAGTTAAGCAACAGTTGCTGTTCAGCAACGACCATCAGCCGGGGAGTATTTTGAGGTGATCTTTGTCAACATGCCTGGTAACCATTGGCTGTTGAACTTAAAGCTTGTTTCACAGTGACCAAGAAGCAAGGAGACAGGCACATACTGTTGCGCACCTGGTACTATTGGCTTGAGGTTTACAAATGCAAACGACAGCTGTGTCTTGGCGAATACTTCACTGGCACTGATGGGGTAAGGTCCAAATTCATACTGCAGAGGTAACAGAAAGAGACGCCATGATGAGGCAAGCCAGTTGGCTGAGCGCAGGAGTGTGTTGCAACACACACAATGTCTGAGTACTGTTAGTCCTGACGATGCAGGATTGTGCAGGAAGTCGCCAACAAGTAGGGTCTGCAGCTGAGTAGCACATATGCCACCACTGAAAACACTTGAGATCTGAGCTTGTTCGTGGACAGCTCGAAGTCGCAGGTCTCGTAGGTTGCTGCCAACTTGTGTCTGCTGTCCATCACCTCACGGATGGGAAGAAGCAGATACAAGCTGACACCAACATGGGCGAGAGTTGGTTTGCCGTATGCGGGGCCCTATTGCTACGTTGCAAATAGCGCATGAAGGGCAGATGAGCCCCTGCAGTGACTGACCTGCTGTCTCTCAGCTATTGCATCTGCTGCTTGTCTCGTTGTAGCCATAGCTTGGAGTCTAACTATTGGAATAGGTGAGACGGAGCAGTTTCTAAGATTTCTCGCAGTATGCTGCAGCCCGTGGCGCAGGCCAAGGTGCATCAGGGCACAGTACAGGCTGGAGGGCTTGTGTCCTCGATGCTGATGTCCTCAGTCAGTAGCAGAGCAAAGCTGGGTACAATCCACACATGAGCAATGTTACTTCGCACGTGTCATAGGCCACGGCAACACGAAGAGCGACTGTAGCGGGACTTATGACGCTTTGAGATGTTCGAGACACTCGTTGTCACCGGGGCGTGATGCAGCATATAGGTCCTGCAGAGATTACTTGAGAAAACCTTGTTGATTCAACCGTAGCAGAGTGCATGTGCGCTTGCTGACTTAGAGCAACCTGATATGGTAGCTCCTGTCAGGTAGCCAACCCAACTGCTGTTTCAACTGCCAGAGACGAGAGTGTATCACTATTAGTGATACAGGTTACATGGCTTGAAGACCTGTCACACACATAACGAGCAATGGCTGGTGAAGCAATGAACAGAGAAAGCTGCAGGCTTAAACCGCAGCCACCTGTTGCTGTTGCTGCACCTGTCCTGCCTCCCCACCCCACGGCAAAATTTCAACCTTCAGATTTTCTTGCAGCCACTTCATCACAGCCGCAAACTTCAGCTTTTCAACCATCTCCTGCCTATAAACATCCTCATCAAAGCCTACTTCATCCTTCTTACACTGCTGCTTCGCCCGCTGCACTTCTTCATCCAGACCCTGAACGTCGATCTCTATACCCTGCTCTTCTGCGATGGCTTCTGCCGCTAAGATATAACGACAACGTTCCTCTAGACCCATGCGCCTGCAATCAGACAACAGCACGATATCTGTCAGCACATAAATAGACCCATGAAAGGGCAACCAACGAGCAACCATTCGTTTAACAACACCACAAGAGATCCAATTCGTTGATAAACCACGATCTGGGTTATTACTGATCTGGGATTCTACTTACTCTGCTGCTATGAAACCCTCCAATGCTTCCGGTGTCAACTGCTGTTCCACATCTTCAGGTCGAGCAACGCCCCGCTGTACTAGATCCAGCAGCTTGGCCTGATACTCCTTTTCACCTTGGACGTGGAGCAATGCATCGGGGATGCTGTTGGATACACAGGCAGACACCTGATAGCAGCAGCAGCAGCAGGGATGCATTATCTGAGCAACGTTTGAAAGACACAGGCATATGGTATTTTGAATAAGATCAAGGGAAAATGATAAGGGCAATGCATGCTGAGTATCATACAGATGATGGTAATAATACCTGAGTAACGATGGCGTCTTGTGTTTGTGCTTCCAAGTCTTTCATTCTGGCCAGGCTGGTGGTTGTTATCAGGCTTTGTTTGAGGTCAGCTGCTGACTCGAAGCTTGGGTAGTGCCTGGAGACAAACTCGTCATCAAACTGCAAACAGCACACACGTATACATAAAATAGTCATAGATACAATATCTTTCATATATTGGTATTATACTCGAAGTTTGCATAATCGTAACAGGCAGTACACGACAGAACAGAAACAAAATCGTCCGAAGCAACTGCACGGCTCGATTATTCCAACTCTTGGGCTAGGAAGTATATGCATATACAAACTTTGTGAATTTGAGATAACCACCTCTGGCAGTATGTAACTAAACAGTTCCATGACTTTGATGTTAGCCACTGCTGTCTGCCCCCTCCAGAGCTCAACATGCCAGTCATCAGGAAACACAAACTCCCAGCTGCGCTCCTCACCAGGGACCATACCCAACATATGCTGCACACATACAATACAATTGTATACATTTGATTACATGTAATGCTTCACAAATTTTCTCCCTGTAATACAACTGTCATAGTGCAGAAATTTATAACGAAAAATTTTGCGTCACCAAAATTCAACAACTTGAAGGATAAGTTCTTTTTGAATCTAGTTACATATTGTATGCATGTGCTGGAGGTACTGCACACATACAATACCATGGAATATATACAATCCAAGTTTTGAAGTCCATACCTGTGTCATGCCCAAGACATCCTCATCCGCATCAAAGTAGAACTTCTCCTTCTCCAGTCCGGGATAAGGAGCAGCAGGATTAGACTTTGGTGCAATGACCATGTTGATAATAGCAGCATCACCATTGGCAAAACCCCGGTCAGCTACAACGCGTCTTTGTCCTTGCTGTTTGAGATACTCTCTGATGAGCCCTTCAGCAGCCTCGGTGTCTGTTTGAAGGTTGCCTGAATGTAGCATACTTACAATAACATGGAATAGACGACAATAGGAATGAATACACAGCAATAAATGCGTCACTTCTGTCAGAGATGCATAAGCAAAGCACTCATGTCTGTGGTGTGCAAGCATCGGCAATATTGTCAGCATTCATTGCAAGAGCAGTGATCGCCTTGCTGAAGTTGCATTTGTGCTACTGGGTTTTTGCAAACTGATGTGCTGCATCAGAGGCATAGACAGGTAGTCAAGGCCATGAACCAGCACATGAGTTGGCAACACTGTTGACACCAACAATTTCCAGATGCATAAGTATGCAGTTTACTCAATCATCAATGCTGAATATGCTGAAAGGTACATATGTTTTGTGTCACTGTTACATACCTGTATCTTGTACCGTTATAACAAGATCTTGGTAAGGTGTCGCCCACTCAACTTCTGGCAAACGAGTGTAGGACACCTACAGCACCAGCAGCAATAGCAGCTGAACTATGATGGGGGTTGCACCACAGCAATGTTACTTTGCGCTGATGGACCACGAGCTGGGACAATGCAGAATAGCAATGCAGGCTGTTGCAGCCCAATGCACATATCACAACATCAACAACAGCAGTAATGCACAACAAATGCGCGAATGCAAATGCATATATGCACAGTACCTGGAATGTGAGTGGCTTAGCCGGATCAAATGACGTCATTAGCTGAGCCATGTTTGTAGTGATCTGTTCTGAACCAGGAAGCATTCGGGATGCATGGATCGGCATAACCTGTTCGCACACAAGCAGCAGCAGCAGCAGCAGCAGCAGCAGCAGCAGCAGCAGCAGCAGCAGCAGCAACTTGTGTCAGTCAACACCAGTGGCTGTCATTGCAAGCAGCATCAACAGGCAGAGCTCGCAGTGCACGACCCTTATACAGATTGCTAGAGACAATGCACATCAACAGCGCTACTGCTGCTATTTCTGCTGCTGCTGCTGTGACTCACGTCTTGCATTGCCCTGATGAGCACTGTCTCCAGTACTGCTGCGTCAAATGCACGCTGACCTCCCACCCTACTGATGATCTCACTCAGGGGAATAGTCTCTTGCCTGAAACCCTTGATAGGGCCTACGACATCCCTGCAGTTGCACATAGCAGCAGCAGCAGCAGCAGAACAACAGCAAGCACTAGTCGCAATCAATGCATGTAATAATACGCAACGTGTGCACTTTCTTGCCGGACAAGGTAACTGAGGCAGAATCACAGCTACTGGATGCCTAAGCAGGGAATGCTTGAATATAGCGGATGAGATCTGTTATGTTTGTGTTACAGTTAAGTTACCTTCTCATGATCTTAACAGTCTCTGTGAATCCCTGCTGACAGATCGACTTTGGGACCGTTATGCCAAGATTGACCTTGTTGCCAGGCAGCAGCTCACGGACAACCTGTGGAGTATGAAGCATACGACAGACAAAACCCCCCGTTGTGTTACACCTCTCTGTTACAACGAGAAAAGTGGCAACAATGCTGCATATAGCATGTTTTCATGTAGGTTATGATGGTATTCCGCACCATAGGGAGCTGCCATGCAACATGTCCTCTGCTGCAATAGTTGCTTAATTGAAAGACGTGCATGCACGGCGACATTGCTCAAAACTGTCACGTACTATCGCTCAGCTGCGTCTTACTAACGATCCACACTGCTGCTGATCAACTAATTCGTCTGTACGACTTTGCAATTGGCATCTGATGTCTGAAGTCGACAGGTGCTGTTGTTGCTGTTGTGTTCGCACCTCATACTCGCGCTTCGCGGCTGTCACCACCACTGTGCTTGCACGAGAACGTCTGCATGACCCTGTGCGGGCCCGGAAAACCTACGGCCGAAACATGATATCGCTAGAACAGAAGCCAGGCCATGGTCTACAGCAGCAGTAGTGACATGTTTGTGCGACCTGAGGCTGTCGGGCAGCCCGCAGCAGTAGTAATTGCTTGCTATTACAGTAACGTAACTCATCAAAGGCAGCTTTCTGCGAATGTGCCAGGAAGCTGGATGGAAAGGCATCACAGATGGATGAGAGAGGGGCTTACCGGAGCCTTGGCAGACAGCTGCTTATGATGTACAGCATTGCAACTCCGTTTGTTTGACAAGCAGTTACGAGCCTGCATGCTGTATATCTTTTACAACAGTACAGCTTTCGACGGCTTGGTTGCGAGAGCGAGATCAGGAGCTGCAGAGCTTGCAACGTCAGCACGTCAAGAACTAACCAGCATCCAGTTTGTTACAGCGACAAGACAGTTTGGGTTCTTAGCACCCAGGCTATGAAGGCAGTTACAAAGCCTGGGCATTTATGCACGGGTATGACACGGGCCCCCGCTGAAAGCAAGTACTGTAAAACTAGTGCATTGTATCTGGCCTGTCCAGCTTGCAGTCGCTGCCTGTTCGTCGATTGCAAAGAAGGGACTTGCAGTGCGATTCATCGAGCGAGCGTCAAAGTGGCTGGGCATTCAACTTGGGTTATTCACGTTTACATACCCTCTGTTATGGTGCTCAACGGCTCTTACCGTCAGTGAAACCTTCTGGACAGCTGGGTGCCATCCCGTTTGCCCGCCCCCTTGATGATCTTACCCCGATTTCATAGAGGGCTAGTTGGGCAGAAAGCTGTTGGACAACACGCACGTACCAGAAATGTCGCTTCACATACTCTACCGCTTGAATGGTCTCTTGTACAGTCAACAACCATCTCCTGTTGTGAACATCACTTGCCAAAAGCCGCCAAGTTGCATAGAACACCCATGCCCTTCCTGAGAGAGCTGCACTGCCTTTGGTTTTGTTTGTTCAATCATGTCGAGTGAGGAGCTAGACTGGGTTGTCCACAGTTTGGCGCAAGGAAAGACAAGTCTGTAGGTGCCTTGTTCACAGCTCGTTCTCCCTGCATTCAGAGCTATCACAAGGCCTGCCGTTGCAAATGAACGTTTATCGCGCTACATATTGGTTACGCAAGAGGAGGAGTTGCAGCTTGCAAAGTGTGAGGGGGCTTGAAGTATGTGGCAGGTGTTGACGGTAAATTTGCAGTAGAAGTCATTTCATGAGCTGTGGCAGTTTACTGCGATGCTTTCATCTTTGTGTATCAGCAGCAGCACAACAGAGTTGCCTACTGTATGTGTCAGCCAGATGTGGGGCAGTGGCAGTTTACTGCGATGCTCTCATCCGGATACAGCAACAGCCCTACAGCTACAAGTTCAAGTGTAGGTCAGGTGAAGTTCTAGTGTAGGTCAGCCTGTATAAAGCAACAGCAGCACAACTGAGTTGCCTTGTGTATGTCGGCCAGGTGTGGGGCAGTGGCAGTTTGCTGCGATGCTCTGATTTGTACAAAGCAACACAGCAGTACAGTACTCTGCGGTAGAGTTGCCTAGTGTAGGTCAGCCAGGTGGGGGGCTGTGGCAGTTTACTGCGATGCTCTCATCCAAATCAGCAGCAGCAGCACAACAACGTTACCAAGTGTATGTCATGTGGGTGCCACCCCAGGCTGGATACCACTGTGGCACCACCAAAGCACCGGGGGCTGTTCGGACTCGACTGGCTTCCGCACACTGATAACACTGCACGCTTCACCAATGTTGCTACTACATATGTAGCAGTGCTCTAATGGCGAGGTAGCTGCATTGTGTCTTCGCTGCCAACTGTGGCGGGTTCCGCAGGGCGCGCTTCCGTTGTGTGCCTGAGACCGAGCCAAGCAACGCCGCACGGGGTATGTACGAGAATTGTCGAAGAAAAAGCGAGTCCAAAGGAGTAATCTCCTATTCAAGGTACGTTATGCGGCCGTACACATGCACGTATGTGAATGCAGTCTGAAGTCCAGTGCCTTCAGACGTACGTCGGAGAGCTTGCTTCCGGCTTCACCTGAACAAACTATAGGCGACAGAATGACAAGCCACACTGTCTAGGGTGTCTCTCCAGCTGGTCTATACAGGGGACTTCCGCTTGTTCTGACCTCGCCTTCGCGCTGACGCTCTGCTATCGCCATTCACACAAGCCAGTGAATAGTGACTGAAAGCACAATTGACAATGAGTCAGGTATGCCAATCTTGACTGGCATGACACTTCCACCATACAACGGTGCAGCTACAGCTGTGAGCCAGGCATATATGGACCGAGAGTACTACTTCACGCGGAACACAGCATATCACATTGGAGTCCGCGCAATTGGTTTGAAACCGTGTTGCTCTCCGGTATACAGCAATACACGGAGACCTTCACGCAAAGCCAATTGTCTGCTATGCAGGTTGCTTTCACAGAAGGTCTGTCAGTAGCCCTACAGCACCTTGCAGTTGCAGCAGACCAACAGAATATCTGCAGAATTGAACAAGTCTGTAAGGCCTGGAGAGGAGCAGTAAGGCAGTCCAAAGCCTGTCAGACAGATGTTGTGTTTCGCAGAGAGGTCCCATTGGGTTTT
>JARWLF010002121.1:0-10013 GCA_029853055.1 Scenedesmus sp. KT-U
ACTGTTATGTGCAGTGCTCTGCAAAGCAACACTGGTACTGCTGGGCACTGCACTGGCCAAAGCTGCAAGCAATAGCAAGGCCCGCCAAACCCTTGACTCAAGGTCCAAGGACCACATCATCGTGACGTCTTATGAGAGTAGACGTATGTATGCTGGGTCAACTCGCAACATTAATCCTGTCGTCAGTCAGGGTCACAGTGTGCGCAAAGGTCTCTCCGGGACCACGATACTTGTTTGACAGAGAGACTCTTCGGTAAGAGCGCTGCGCAACAGCCTGCAAGTACACACAGCACAAGCACACCAATTCACCCGTCTTGAGTGTACTTATGCCGCCAATGCGACCGTTCTTGGCTCCATCAATCGTAGCAGTCACGTGGAACCCTAGCAGCTGAGCTCGCTCTGCTACACATAGGACTCAATGTATCAACAACAAGATATGCTTGACCGCATACGTGCATGCAAGGACCGCCTCGTTGAGAGCTCCGCATTTACGCACCTGCCCGACAGCCGGAGGATGAACTTCAGGAACTCGGAGTGCACTGCGGCACGGATGTTGAAGACTGCATTATAGTCAACAGCCCTCATGCGGAAGTACTATTGCGCATTGCTGTAAGACGCGAATAGGACAATAAGGAGAGATTGCAGTTTATGTTACTTTCGACATCCCCGATGCCAAGCGTATTCGATCAAGAAATTATGGATGCATCACAGGGAACACGGCATTTGCACGGATCTATGCGCCGTTATACTTTTGAATATGCTAATCGCAACAGTTGAACCCACAGCAACATCCCCGGCTGATACGCAGTGGGTCGTTCAATGGTGGCTGGCAGCCTTGTATCTGCACTGACGTCTCATCCACTTCTGTTACACAGATGCCCATCATGAACCACAGAACAACACATGTCCACTCCACACGTCAATTCATCAAGGGCTTCTCAAGCCTATGCTGTTACAGTAGTGGCCGCCCTGCGGCAGCATACCTGAGAAGCACAGCATAAGGGCACCAGACACAAACCCTGCGGGCACCATTAAGACTCTGGTATCAAGTCGATAATGCAATAGTATCACACGCTCAACTGTTACACCTGTACACTCAAGCTCCTTGTACAAGTGCTTTCACATGACATTCCAGAGTCCCTTGAGCAGATCTGAGAAATAAGAGCACAACAGAACACCCTAGGCAATCAACCTGTTTGCTACATCCAATGCATGGTGGTACTGCACTTTTGCAGGCATCTCAAATGCTCGACATGACATTGATGAAGTTACATGTATTGTACTAGCCTGCAATTCTGTGCCACACAAACTGTGAGTTGTGCACACACATCATTGTACCCTGTTACAATACATCTGCTCAACTCACTGGTGCATCTCTACTCTCACCTAACTATACGACCTACCAGTGCAGCTAGCGAGTCACTAGTCTTGTTCAAGACATGGTCAAACAAGTGCATAGGTCAAAAAGACCCTGTTACCTGCCCCACAAGAAGGTGACTGGTATGGTATGACAGCCGACTGTGAACAACTATCTACACTACTGCCAAGAGCACTGATAAGTACAAGGGTTATGCGAGTGATGTTTACCTAGCCCGGTAAGATAACATATCATAGGGCCTATGATGAGTCACTAATACTGCTTATACAATGTGATTATGATAAAGGTGTCTTGTCTGAGGATAGCGGCTGGTGTTGGCCCATCTTCAGATGCCATATTCATCCTGGCGACCAACCCCTTCATGCCCAAGGTGTCAAAGTGTCATCAGCAATTGGGCTTAGGGTTCTGGCATTGGCTCCATGGTTAGCAGTGGATGATCGTACTGATGAATCATTGACCGAACCACCTGGACGCGGGTAGCTTGCAGGCAAGCCAAACCTTGCAGCAGCTGTGGGGCTGTTCAGCAGCTGCAACAGATCTCTGCTGGCAGCAACGGTATTACTCAAGCTGCTCATGGAAGCGCGCACAGCTGATTCACTGGCATGGGATGCTGTTGGTGTTGCAAACATGTAGTGGGGTGTTGTACGAGCTGGACCCAAGCTTGCCAGGGCATAAGATGTCAGTCTGGTACCTTCTGGGAGGTTAATGGGTCGCACAAGACCATTGCCATCGGGCCTGAATGCTCCATTGGCTGTAGCAACTGATGCCACTGATGATCTAAGAGATCCTGCACATGTTGACTCCACATCCAGCAGCATGTGTGAGGTGATGTTCTCAGGGTCTGGGTGGACAGCTGCTGGTGGAACCGTTGCTGATGCGAGTGAAGAGCGGCAGCTACCAACACTGAGGACACTGTGGTATGAAGGGGTGTTGGACATAGAGTAGTAAGATGCTGCTTCATCACTGTCAAGAGCTGCAGCTGCCGCTGCTTCAGCTGTCTTTGCTGCTGCATCTGATGAGCTGTAGCGCAGGTTGGCAATCTCATTGCCAGACAGGAAACGCCTGACTGTCAGCTCCTCATGGTTGCCCAATGCAGGCAGGACAGAGCTACCTTTGCCTGTGTAGTTGCCCTTGTAAGCTGCTGTGGTGTCTGCTGCTGTGTGCTCAAAATGGCCTCTGCCACTGTCACTGCTAGCTCCAGAAGTGGCAGGGCTCAGGGAACATGATGCTTCACGGTATGATCTCGGGCTCTCGTGATCTGAGGACTGTGGGGATGGAGTGTTTGGGTAACTAGGGGTTTTGGTCAGCTTGCTTGCTGGACCAGCAGTGATCTCACCATTGAAGCTGTCCTCCATCTCTGGCTTCACAGTGGCGTTCTTGGCATTGTTTGCTGCTGCTATAGCAGCTGCTGCAGCTGTGATCGAGCAGCCATATCCAGTATAGGCAACAGGCGCAGCATTGCTGCCTTGTGGCTCCTGTTTTGTTTCCCCAGCTGGCCTGATGCCACCAGATCTCAGTGCGTCGAGAGTCATCTGCGCTGCAGGGTTTAGTTCATGATGAATACCCTTAACTTCAGGAGCAACGTAAACTGCACTTTCAGATGCTGATCCAGATGATGACTCAGCTGTCAAAGGTCCCTGAGGTGCTATTGCTGCTGATGCCTGGCACCTATCCTTCACTTTCTTGCCAAGCACGAGCAGCAGCAGCAACAGTAGACCACCAAAGATAGCACCTACTACAGCCCTGACATCAACACCGCTAGATGAACGCCGCTCTTCTGCTGCTGGTGCTGCCACTGTTGCTGCTGACTGTGTTCTTGGGGCAGCTGTTGTACGCTGCGTTGTGCGCTGGGGAGTACCAGCTTGGGCCATAAGAGTGCCAATATCTGGCTGCACATTCATGCTGTTGCCATCTACAGGCACACCAGCCTTGGTCAACATGTAACAGTATGCCGTGGTGCATCCTGTGCTGTCAGCATCAGCAGCAGCAGCCGGCTGAGACAGCCTATGAACCACCAGTTGAGGTTTGTATGCTGACAATGACATGGTGACAGCGAGACTGCCATTTAGCTGCTGCTGAACCTGCTGCTGCGCAGGTTGCTGAGCTTGCTGTACAGCAACAGCATGAGGCTGCTGCTGTGCAGATTGCTGCTGCTGCTGCGTGTGCTGCTCAGGATGCTTCTGTTGAGAGTGATTTTGAGTCTGGTGCTGTTGAGGGTGGTGCTGTGGTGCTTGCTTCACATCAGTGTCCAGGAGCTTGCGACCTGGCAGCATGTATTCAGGCATACACTGCCAGTACCATTCCATCTGTAATAAGGTACGGCACATAGAAGAGAAGAATTTGTTGTTGAAGTAATGTTTGGTTAGCATTTGACATACGGCTCGAATCATACGTTGCAGCCAAATATAACAACCAAGACAGTGTCACTTGCAAAGAAGCTGGACCAGGCATGTCCAATTCGTCAATACAAGCAAACCTACAGACTGCTTTCCTCATACCTTTCTCATGCATGTGTAACCAGCCACACATGAATATCCTGGATAAGCCGCATCAGCACAAGTATCGCCTTGGCACTTCCCGCCTTTTCCACCACACTGCTTCCAGCCAGCAATCACAGACGGATCAGCAGCTTCAACTCTCACTGCGGGGTCTTCAGCACACTGCCAGTGCCACTTGGACTGCAAAGAAAAGCAGTACAGACATGTCATGCTCAGCATGCTTGTGTTGTTACCGGAAGGAAGTGTTGATATGCCCCAAGGGCACACAATTTGGAAACCGCTTGACCCCGTTGACACAAACAACTTGACTATGTATCTCTGATACCTTTCAGACCAGTACACAAGATCCAATTCTATACAGTCACAGACTTTGCAGCCCAGGGGTATTGCTGGCCACACTGAGTGTCACTAAGAGCGTCAGCCTCCAGGATACAAAGAAGCAGATCAAGGCCGCTGCTTTCTTACCTGTCTCTTACAGATGTGTCCCTCGGGGCAGCTGAAGTGAAGGAAGGGTCCGTCTTGGCAGTCAAACCCTGGCCTGTCACCACAGACACCTCCTAAACCTCCACACTGACCCCAGGCTGCAAAGACATCAAGGGGTAGAGCATTGGCGTGCTCTACAGGCTCAGTTGCTGCTCCTTGCAAGGCATTGGCCTGGGCAGGCGCCGCTGGCTTGGAGCTTGAGTGGATAGTCCACTGAGTGCTGGGTGTGCCAGTGGCTTTGGCAGTGATGTCTTGTAGGGTACGCTGCATCGTGCTGTTTTTGAACTGCTCGGCGATCACACCTGCGATAATGACAGCAGCTACTGTTATAGATGCTCTGTTGATGATTTGTGTTGCCATGAAACACACAAACCACAAGCAAAATACTTGACACCATGTTTCAGGTTAACATGACAGGTGGCCTGGCATGCTCAGCATGCGGCTTGGCAAGCTAGAGTCAACAGATGGTCTGTCCAACTACTGGAAGCACCCACTGCAGAAAAACACTTATGCAGTTTCTGTCGTTACTAGCATATCGACAGCATATCTGGTACTATTTCTGGCATTGCTCTGGGGCACGAACTCGTGTTAGCTTGACATAGATCTTTGCTGTTCAGAGACATGACGACATGGCGACTCACCTTGCAAGGCAAAAGATATGGTGACCAGGGCTGGGGGTACTTCTGCAGTTGCCAGATTGTCTGGCAACTTCTCATCAGGGAGCCATAACAAGGGTACAACATAGCCCGCTGCATTTTCACCAACTTCTGAAGCATTTGCTTTATGGCTCCATGCACCCCGACTGTGGGGAGTCAGCTTCACGAAGTTGCTGGCGGTGCTGCTGTAAGTTGTTGAACTGGAAGCCGCAGTGATTGACGCTGCACTTGCCAAAACCCCTAGCAGAACGAAGACCAACCGTAATCTGGACTCAGGCTTCATGGGCGGCTACGTTGGAGTCTATGTACGCTGCCTATGTAGACTGAACGGCTGCCGCTGTTGTGAGTCGCTGTACGAATCAGCGCCGAAGAGCCGCCGAAAGTTCTCTGATACTCGGCTAGAACGACGAGTTCCAGAGGGAGGCACCTTGAGCACAGCACTGCAAGTCAATGACAATAGTCTTTTAGTGTCCGGTCTCAGTTCACGCCATTCGTTGCGTTCTGGCACTATCAACCGCAGTTACGTGGGACGAACCGAGTAGTTGAGTTCTGATCTGTGTCTACAAACCAGCACCCAGCAAGTTTACAGGTCAACACAAACCACGTTGATGCATCTGGGAGTTGTTGCAATGCAGAGCTTGCACGCACCTCGTTGATTAGGCTGAAGTTCTGGGCTTCCGGGACCAGTGCTCTGGGGATCCCAGGGCAGGCGCGCACGGGTGATGCTGACTGCATGACAGCCAGATGACTTTAAGCGATGTGTGCCGAGGTGTGTATGCGTCCGGTATAAGCTATCACTGCAGAATAGAAGGCAGCATCCGTTACTTCGACACGCTCGATGCTCGTGGTATCCGATCAAGAGAATGCGAATGCCGAATGATGATGCCCCGATTGCGGTTGGTCTCGCAGAGTTCGAGCAAGATTGTGCAGGAAACGCATAAAGTGGCCAACGCTGCCGCAGGTTGCAACTGCAGATCCTGTGTGTAGTTGTAAGTGACACCGGGTGTTCCCGCTGAGTTACAGCATTGTTGTCCGCTGCCCCGTTGTTGTAATGGACCCCTGCGACCAACGGGCATGAGTATGACGCAGTCCTTTTAAGTTCTGCAAACAATGGGTGATCGAATCGTTGATCAAGGGCGGTCCCGTGTTTGCGAATATCACTCATCCGACTCACTGGCAGCGCCATGCAAGTGTAGTGGAACTGGTAAATCTACAGTGTGTAAACATTCAAAGAAAAGGCTGCTTGTGGAGTCAAACTGTGAGATTCAAGCAATTGAGCGCAACACATGTTTGGAGTCAAGTCTAACCTGCTTGCCAATCATATGCCGGATGAAACTCATTGTGACAGCATACATGCTGCCGACAACAAGCTGAGCTGCACATTGCCCATTGCACGCAAGCCTCATACTCTTGCCAGCTAGCATCAAAGCTACAGGCTGCTGGTAGCAACATCGACCAAGCTGCAGCGTTCAGGGTTCTGGGCATAGAGCAGATGGGTGGTTTGCACATTGTTACACGTTCTTTGAACTTTTTTCAGAGACCTCGAGGCGTGCAATCAATCAGGCCATGAGTTGGCGTCAGGAAATGCCAGATTAACATCGTGAGCTTGCCAATATTCCCACCAGTCCCACAGCTCTGCTGTCGCTGCTTTCACCCATTAGCACACAATCCACCAGTCCCACAGCTCTGCTGTCGCTGCTTTCACCCATTAGCAGCACAGGTCTTTCACACGTAATATTGTGTACATCCAGCAACTCGTCATCAACTGTTGCTGCCATGCTGATTGGCATGTAGCTTGTTTATTGTCATATTGTATACATTGTCGAGAAACCACCCACTCGGAGAGCAGCAGCAGCAGTAGCGGCACTGAACACTCGTAGTGATGAGACCCATCAATACACACTTGACATCAACTTTAGCTAGCAGCAATACCGTACCTGTTGCCAACATACTGCAACTTCTCACAAGTACACACATACACATGCTAAAGATGCAGACACACTCACAGCTTGCTGCAACAGTGAAGGCACACAACTTCCATGCGCCCTGTATGCAACCTGTTGCAACCTACGCAGGGCAGCACATGAAAACAACTAGAAGCAAACAAATTATAGGCAGCAACTAACACCCAATGGGCCCTAGTTCAATGAACCTGATAGTGCTTTGTTGAGCTGGGGCAAGCTGCCAGATACACCAGCACAAGCTGACATCTACAAAACACTGCCAACCTTTGAGACATACATCAAATGCATGCAAACCACCACTGAGAAACAGCTATAGCTCTTTGCACCGACACCGACACCTTACGCGCACGTATAGTTGTGAGGTTTGTCAAACAACGCTGGCACGTAAACAAAACAACTCAACATTCAGCTAAGTCAAGTAACCAAGTGAACCACCAGCAAGGATATATCACTTGCTTGACCACACACTTACAAAGCTGGACCAGAGTCACTGATGATGATCACTGATTGTTTCATAAGTGCAACGTATTGTGCGATAACTTATCACAACACCCACATTCCGCACTGCAATCAGTTGTCCTGAAAGCTGCAGTTAGGAGAAACGATACTGGCTCCCACATTTGCCATCAACTTGTCCTTGCAGAAGTTGACCCAAACCATGACTTAAAACTGTACACAAGCATTGTACTAGTACTCAGCCAGCTTGGGCTGCCGCTAGGTCATGACTATGAAACAATGCTTACAAAACCTGATGATGATAACATTGCACAAACATGTGGGCCCCAGTGGCACTGCAGTATGTCTGCTGTGATGTGGACCTCTGTGTGTCATGAAGTGCTGGTGTGCGCCATGCAGCTACGACCTGATCACTGCCAAACCTTGTAAATCCGTTCACATTCATTCAGTGCCCTAGAGACGTACCATGCATTCACATACCGCTACTATCATTCAGCTACTAGTACTATCATTCAGCTTCATATGGTGGCCCCAATGTCACGCACTGCTTTACTACCGGTCGTGTTGCTGTTACACCTGCTGGCTTGTGGACTATGCTTTGGTGACCCAATCGGCGTCACACTAGCACTCTTGGAAGGCTGCCGTTGGTGTCTCTGCTCCTGCGTGTACTGCTTCAGTGCCTCATTCAGTGCATCCGGATCGATCTGCAGCTTCTTGAAGTCCGGGTCAGTGCCAGGCGTACCATATATCCCCGGTGTGCCATAGCGTGATATGATGGTAGGGAACGGAGAGTCCAAACCGACCAATTCAGAGAATGAGTGCGAATGGGGGAAGGGGATACCATCCGCCCCCACCGGCACATCTTCTTCCAGATGATCATAAGCAGGTGGAGTCCGCGACTTCCGCCTGAGAGACGAACTGCCAGCAAGTTCCCAAGGGTCTTCTTTGCCCAAAGCCCGGAACAGCCACGAGAAGTCTGCGCTGCTTCGCCGCCGGAAACTTGGAGAGTCCCCAAGGGATTTGCGGCCACCCCAGCTGCTGTGGCGGGAGTGGAAGTTCCCCTTCATCTCATGTAGGATGCTGCTGGTGTCTGTGATCTCATCGCTTGACCTGCTGTCAGTATCATTGGCGCCCACTGAGGAGTCTGCAGCTTCACTTGCTGCCTTGTGCTGGTCACTGAGGCTGCGTACCAGCTTCTTGCCCCGACCAACTCTGGCAGATTCACCAACCCTAGCAGATTCACCGCGCCTGAGCTGCACTGGAAGGTAGACCGGCACGGAGGAGTGACAGTGGCTTGTTGGGCGATCTAGGTGGCATGCCTGAGCTTCCTATTGGACCCCCTGCTGCTCCAGCTGGTGCTGCTGCTGGTCCTGCTGTTGCTGTTGCTGCAATTGCTGCCGCTCCGGCCGGCGCTCCAGGTGATGCTGCTGCTCCAGCTGGTCGTGCAGCAGCGGATAGCCGAGCAGTAAGGTCCCTGACAAAAGAGTCAGTAGCTGCTGCAGCTGCAGCGGGAGCAGGCACTGCAGCTGGTGCGGCAGGTGCTGGAAGCCCTGTGCTTGCAGCTGGGGGATTGACAGCAACATCACCAGCTGTTCTCAGACTCAGACTCCTTACTGAAGACAGTACTGCAGCGAATGTTGCTGCTGAGGGACCAGGTCCTGCCTCTGGATCTTTGCTGATGACATCTTTATTACTGTCAGCACCTCCAGGCCAGACGCCAGCTGGTGGCGGATGTTCTTTGCTGCTCTTACGCCGCACAATCTGTCTTACTATCAGTCTAGGAGACAGAGTATGATACTTGGCCTTTGTCCTATAAGCAAAAAGTGCCAGCAAGGCAACTAGGACTGTTCCACCTATGGTGCCGCCTACTATAGCTCCAGTTCTGGAACCCTCCCTATAACCTGCTGCTTCTTGAGCAGATTCAGGTTTTGCAGAGGTGCTATTGAGTGATGCTGCTTTACCCATTGAACCCAGAATTACACCAGCATCTGGTGTGACCTGGATGCTCTGTGTGTCCAGTGGAATGTCAGCTGCTAACAGCCGAGCACAGTACTCTGTGCTGCATTGCAGGACTGCTGATGTGGCGTGTGTCGAAGGAGGAACTGCTAGACGGTACACTACCAGATGTGGAGCTGTAGTCAGCAGATTGAGCTTCACTCTGAGGTCATGCACCTCATTTTCCTCCTCTTCAATCTCTTCTAGCTCCTCTACTACAGGTAGCTGCTGCTGCTGCGGCGGCAACGACAGCTGGGTTAGCTGTAGCAGCCTGCGCTTGCCAGAGCTCTGTCCTTCTGAAGCTGCAGGAGGATTAGGAGGCTTGGCAGGTGCCTGGTTCTCAGCAGAAGGATCTGCAGCTGGATCAGAGGTCGGGGGGCTCTGAGCGCCTGCGCCTGCGCCAGCAGAAACACCACGTTCTTGCTGCTGTTTGTTGCTATTATTGTTGTTATTGTTGCCTTGACAATCCGCTGTGTTACCTCCGCTGCGACTGCTGTTTTCACTACCTGCATACCCGTTGCCGTTACTCCCGGACTGCTGCTGCTGTTGTGGACTTGGAGCAGTGGTAGCTGGCTCACAGGGC
>JARWLF010002122.1:0-13938 GCA_029853055.1 Scenedesmus sp. KT-U
TTGCAAGTGAAATATGCCATATCAGATGCCATCACATAGCATATGCATGTGCTACCCAGACATGTCGAGATTGATGCATTGTCCTGTTTGGATGCGCATGTCTCAGACATCAAGTTGATAACAACAACCAAACAACCACATGCTTGCATTGTTAGGTGGCACTTGAAAGAGAGATCTATCACTACTATAGGCATGGTGCGACAGTGTGGAAATCAGAAAAGAAAAGACAAGGAAAGAGATAAAGAGTGTATATATCTATCAATAGTAATTCACTACTACACATAGTGGCCACAGCTGTTGATGAAGTTGCGGGACTGTCTAAAATTTCACTAGCTTCCCGTAGGCTTCACACCGTAATCTGAGGCTCTGCACAACATGCATCGAGCTATATTGGCAATGTCAGCAGCAGTACATGGCCAACGCAGACACAGCATGCATTGTGGTATAGGTTATAGCCGAATCTACTGCTGCCAGCACGGTGCTGCTGCTTGCTCATCACCTGCAACAATCCATGCATCCACCTGACCTCCAACTGCAATGTCCAATGTGAGATACCAATGTACCGCAGGCACACTGCTGCTTTGAAGATTAAGAATGTCAACTTGCTGCTCAAACCTTTAAGTCGAAGCTTTGCTCGGTCTTCTGCATGCCTGTCCAGGACGTGCCTCACGCTCCAACACAGCGTGCGTAATCTTCAGCACACATATACGTTATAACTGTTATATATCTATGTTAAATATGTTATATATGTTATATCACACCTGAATATGAACAAAGATGTCTGCTGTCATCATGCTGAACTTCCCCAAGATTGATCCTTCAACAAGTCAAACGGACTGTAAGCTACTGCGGGTGACCTGCTGCTCAAACCACACTGCTGACTGCTGCTGCTGCTGCTGCTGCTGCTTGTGGTACGTGCATTGCCCTTAGCATGCTGGTGTTCAGCACTGCATTGCAGATGCGTGTTAGTGTTTGGGTAACAGGAGATATGTTGATGAGCTAACTGCCCTGAGCTCAAATGCTCCACATCTATCTGGATGTCCTCTGGCCCAGCAGCAGCAGCAGCGGCGGCGGCGGTAGCAGCACTGCTGCTGCTGGCAGCAGTAGTACTGGCTGACAGCTGTTCATCCTGAGGCATAGTGTTAGCCAACGCATCTGCATCTGCATCTGCTACTGCTACTGCTGCATATGGTTTAGATTGACTACCATTTACCGGAAGTGCATTGCCAACAGCAGTTGCTGCATTTGTGACAAAGTAAGGCAGATACTGCATCATACTGCCGGCCATGCCTGCTGCATTCCCCTCACTGCTAGAAGTCCCACCACTGAGCCTCCTGCTTGCATTGCTGCTTGCATTGCCGCTTGCATTACCGCTTGCATTGCCGCCTGCATTGCCGCTTGCATTGCCGCTTGCATTGCCGCTTGCATTGCTGCTTGCATTACTGCTTGCGTTGCCGCTTGCTTTGCTGCTTGCATTACTGCTTGCATTACAGCAGCAGCAATGCAAGTTGAACTGAGAGTTGCCAACAGCATGATTAGCCCTATCAGGTGCTGCTGCAACCTGACACTGACACGATAATGCAAGCTCGGCTGAGCTGGCCAGAGATTGAGCATCCTCATACACGCTGCTGCTGCCAACACGTGTTGCTGCTGCTGCTGCCGTATCAGCAGCAGCAGCAGTGTTATCTTGGTGACTTTGCAGTTCCTGGGGACTGATACCAAGAATAGCAGCAACAGCAGCAGTAGCTGACTTCTTCACAAATGCCCTGCTGCGTCTGCGGGTATGTAATGATTTCTGCGTTGACCTTCTTCTGCTGCTGCTGCCGCCGCTGCTGATGGAGCTGCTGCTGCTGACCGGGGGATCAGCAAAGGTTACTGTCCGCTGCTTGGGGTTGGTAACGGTTGATGCATCCGCTGCTGCTGCTGCTGCTGCTGCTGCTGCTGCTGCTTTCTCTGAAGCTCTGGCATTAGAGGTAGCTAAGATGCCTCTGACCGCTACAATAGAAGAACAATCTTTGCTGCTTGTAGATGCAGCTGGTGCTGCAGCATTGTCTCGTATTGCGATGGCGCACTGCTGCTGCTGCTGCTGCTGCTGCTGCTGCTGGGTATAAGCTTCCAGAGCTGCCTGTCTGTGCTGCTCATGTACCAGGAGCTGCTCCAGAGTAGCTATGATGTCGGCAAATGATGGCCTGCAGAAGTCAGCAACAATAACAAACAATATAACGTCATAACAAAATTGCAAAATCTTATTCCAACATCTAAACCTCTTGGGTTCAGGCAGACTTCATTCCAACCACAATGTTTCAGCACAGCATGACTTTGCAATACTTGGTTTTGAAAGCAGCTTCTGTTTGTGCCTTGTTTAGTAGCTCAAGCAACACAGCTCAAACGGCAAACCAGTCCAGCCTCATTGACAATTTTGTTCCTTTGTTTTAGTTTGAAAACTTTTCAATAATTCAGAAGTCAAAGCAAACTAGAGAATGTAATACCTGTCAGCAGCATCATGAGCCCAACATGCCTCAGCTAACTGTCTGTATCCCAGCGGCGGCTGCATCTCCTGAGGAGCTACTGCTGCTGCAGTTATGGCTGATGCATTGCTGCTGTCTCTGCCCCCAACAGCAGCAGCAGCGGCAGCAGCTAGTGGGTCAAAGTAGTTTATGGTTTGCGGCCATCTTGGTCGAGCCTTATCTCTGACAACTAGGGCACCTAGCATCGGCTTCGGGACATCTACAGCAGCAGCAGCAGCAGCAGCAGCAGCAGCAGCAATAATCAAGAACTTGTTTTATTTACTCTATATACTACATGATTCTACATAGCATACATAATGTTGTTGTTCATCGTATCAGGTACTATAATATACTTTGAACAAAAAATATAAATATAAATAAGTAAATAAATATATTCATACATATCAAATACACAGTATCTCACGTTCTTACCAGCAAATGCCTTAAGTCCTGTGGCCATCTCCCAGAGCAGTATTCCCATGGCGTAAACATCACTGGCTCTACTGGCATGACCGTGAACCAGCAGCTCAGGAGACATGTGAGATAAAGTACCCTGAAAACAGATAACAAGCAACCAACCAAGCAAGCAAGCAAATGTAATTTGAATTTTCATATTCAGCATGAAATCATTCAACACAAAATCATGATGCTTGTTCAGTGACGATGCAAAAGCGTAAGATGCTCTTGCAATTTCATACCAAGGATACATTGCTGTGATAAAAGTATGTTAGCAGGTAGGCTTTAGGTGAATGCATGTGCAACCTCGATGCTAAACCCTGCCTACCCTGTGCACTCCAGATATGTGAGTATCTTGATCAGATATCCTGCAAGCCAGGCCGAAATCAGCAACCTTGGCGACTAGGACTTCACGCGCTGCTGCTGCCACTGCTGCTGCTGCTGGAGTTTGGTTACCAGCTTGCTGTGAACCACTGAATGCAGTTGCGGGGGAGTCCAGCACTTCTGTCTTAAGCAGGACATTGCCAGCCTGCAGGTCGAGACAGCAATCCTCACAATAACTCAATATATTGTGTGCTGTTCTAAGGTGGGGCTTTGGCACGATGTGCAAGACACTGTGCGGCGTACGAGAGGCAGTTGTGCATTATTGCCCAATGCAGCTGCAACTGTTGTAGCTGCATCAAGCGATAATGCACAACTGCTTGGCACAAACAGTCCTGTTTCATATACTTCGGAACCCTGTACCCTTTGAACCGTTTGTTTTGTAACACTCTGTAACATGTTATAACATACATCCGGCCCATTGTCATATAACACTTTGTGATATGCTGTTATAAGATACATTCAGCCCCTTGTTAAATAACACTTTGTAACATATTACGACATACACTCAGCCCATTGTCAGATAACACTTTGTAACATGTTGTTATAACATACCTTCAGATCTCCATGTAACACTCCTTCACTATGCAGGTGGTGCATTGCCCTTGCTACACCAAGTGCTAGGGTCAACACAGTCTCATATTCAGGGCGGCCAGTAAGCCTGTCTTCTATCAGGCAGTTGTCTATAGCCGCACGTAAAGAACCCTACACCAGCAGCAGCAGCAGCAGCAGTGGCAGACATGCATTGCATTGCCACAGAAGTCTCAACTCCAGTTTGCAGCTTGTTGAAATACAGCTGTTGCGTTGAGAGTATGAACAATGTTATTCATCATGTGTATTTGTCATGATCATGTGATGATGTTATTCTTCCGTTATAACACTCACCAGAGGGCAATGCTCCATGACCAGCTGCAGTTCATATCCTGTTACATCTGTTGAACTTCCAGCACCGCCGCCAGATGTCTTACGTCGCACTGCAGCACTTGACCTCATCAGATTGTTTGCAGCAACTTCGTCAGCAATGGATAAGTCGCTGCTGCCGCCGATAGCAGCGCCTGCCGGTGCTAGTGATGCATTGTCCTCGCTGCTGCGGTGGTGAGGCAGACCTAGAGGTCTCAGCAGATATGTGTACACCTGCATTACGTGGAAAGCCACGATGTTGCGAGGATGGAATCTCGTGTTTCTGTACCAGTAGGTATTGAATGCATCACAGAACAGAGCAACCAAATATCGGTTGAGAGAGTAGTTCAAACAGCAGCAGCCACAAGACAGATCACTTGCCTGTACGATGTTGGGATGGCTCAAGCTGCTGCCCAAAGCAGTCTCCATGACCGCCATCTGCTCTCGCCGGCTGCTAGCTGGACCACCGAAGCCGCCGGCATTGAGCGGCAGGCTGCCGGGTGCGCTCAGGGCGGCGCCGGCAGGCAGCTGCATCACCTTGACGGCTGCCGGTATGCCGCGCCAGATTGCCCGGTAGACTACACCGAACGTGCCGGTGCCGATGATTTCATGCAGCTGCAGCTGCTGTTGTTGTTGCTGTTGCTGCTGTACGAGCGACGCCAAGCTGCTGCCGGATGAGGATGGCGTCGGCGACCGCGGCGATCTCCGCTCAAGTGAGGTCCGACGGAGATTTGCACTGCATCTCAGTAGTCCCTCCTTCTCCAGTGCCTCCAGCTCTTCCCGGTTCGGCTCCGCTGATTTGACCCCGTGATCCAACTTGTCGCCGACGATCACACTCCCTTCGTCGATTGACATCCTCTGCACGCGGCGGCGCAGCTCGTCGCCCACCACTCCGGTCGCAGAACCAAACCTACGCGGGCCGCGAGGCAGGCTGCCCGGCTGCGGCGCCCGCGGGTTGTTGTAGACCATCGCGCCGGGTGGCGGCGACGATCTCTGGATGTTGCTTGAGCTGCTGCTGCTCGCGCCGGCGGGGTTCTTCTGCAGGATCGATCCAGATACCGGCGGGCTTACGCCGTTGCTGCTGACACCCAAGCGTCTCAAGTGCATCTCCAGACTGACAGTGGTGATGGCTTGCGACAGCCGCTGCTGCATTGTTGACTCCACCTGCTGCTGCTGGTGCTGCTGCTGCTGCTGGCTTCTTCAAACCCTAACATACTCTTATGTAATGCAGCCAGACGCCCCAACTGATCACCCATACCTACTGCACAACCTCGGACGTGATCTGCAGCATAGTCTGCATTTGCTGCTGCTGCTGCTGCTGCTGGCAGTGTACTGGCAGCAGTGACAGCAACATCTGGCTGCCTTTGATTTCTCAACAATTGATCTACATCCTTGCCACTACTGTAATCTGCTGCTGCTGAATACTCAGCAGGCTTGCTGCTAATGTCCAGCAACACTGCTGCTGCTGCTTGTGCTGCTGCTACATCTTTGCTGCCATGAGCAGCAGCAGCAGCAGCAGGAGGGTCCTTGCCTGCACCATCACCCAAATGATACATTGCATATGCATCTGCTTTAACATCTGATGAAAGCTGAGCTCGCAGTTTCCTGCGTTTGTTATACCTGTGTCTAACCAGCAAGAGCGTTACAAACGTGGCAAGTGACACAGAAATAACAAGCAATGCAACCTTCCAACCCGCCCACTGCCTGCTGCTGCTGCTGCTGCTGCTCAGCTCCAGCCACTTGTACCCTGGCGGCAGCGGTTCAGCAGCACCCTGCGGTACAATGCACAGGTTCCTCGCTGACAGCGCCATCCCTTTCATGCTGCCAATGCACAGCACTGCTGCATTGCCTCCTGCCGTCGCTGCTACTGCTGCCGCCTGCCCGGGCAGCAGCAGCTTCCGGTGCATTCTCCTGCCCACAAAGAAAGTTGAGAAGTCAGCCTGGACTGTTACAGGGTTGTTGCTTAACACTAGTGACCGATAAACTACCGGGAGAGGTCCTGCTGAAGTAACATATACTGTGCTGAGGACTGCTGCTTCCCTGCTGCCACCTGCTGCTGCTATCGCTGCTGCTGCTGCCGCTCGTAGTCGCGCTGCTTCAGCGGGCGGAACCTCAAGTGTTATGTTGTTGAGAACTATGAGATCATCAGCCAATAGGTTCCTGCATCAAATCAACAGCAGCAGCAGCAGCAGCAGCGAGAGCAGTTGAGGTATATTTGTGATGCCTTCAAGTTCATGAGAATCCTTATGCTAACACAAGCAGCAAGCAATGCACATGTACTGTGTACTGACAAGACACCAAGCAAAAACATGTCACTTTCAAATATAACATGTTACTAACAATCCTGATGATGTTATTTTGTCACTGCTGAGCGCACCTGTTTAGAAACCACAGCAAATGGGTGTAGGCCTCAGCTGGAAGGTCTGACCAACTACTGCCACCCTCAGCAGCAGCAGCAGCAGCAGCAGCAGCACTGTTGCTAGCAGCAGCTCCAGCCTTGTCGCCAGATCTCATGAATGCATTGCTTCCACCATCCTCTGCTGCTGCTGCTGGTGGTGGTGGTGCTATGCCGCCAAATCCATCTCCTTGTGGCAGGTGCTTGAGCACTAGATGCCCAAACTGCAGCAATGGCGGCCTGACAGGCACCCTGTTGGCAACAAGAGGAGCAGCAGCAGGACCAAATGCGCGCATTGTCTCAGCCTGACTGTCAGGCCTCCCACCAGGCTGGCCTGGATCTGGTCCTGAAGATCCTGACAGATCATCATCCAGCCTGAACAAACCTTGGACAAATCCCAGATCTATGATCGTACTCGGCTGATCTGATCTGGACAAACCTCGGAACTGGATCGGACAGCCGACGATCGAGCCGCCGGGCGGCGGCCACATCTGGGGTAGTGAGCCGTCGCTGACGCCGGCGGCTGCTTGCGCCAGTGCATTGGATGCTAGGCTTGCATTTGGCAGCAGGCTAGCCCTTAGGGGTTGTAGCTGCACTCCTGAAATCTCGCTGCTGCTGCTGCTGCTGCTGCTGCTGTTGCTTAGATCTTCCAGATCATCCTGATGATGCTTATGATCTTGATCATCGTGATCATCCTCATGATCTGCTGCCGACGGTGTTGTTACTGTTGTTGCTGATCGCTGGAAGTCCAATGTAGCAGGCCCCCAGTGGACAGTGCTGCCGTTGAGTGGTGTTGGCAGCAGTATCAGACTCCTACCACAACCACTCCTGCATTGCATTGCATTGAAACATTTGAAAAGATCAATGCACATGGCTCATCAAGATGATCTGGTTGACAGTAGTGATCCGGGACAGTAGCACTGCTTGATGAACGTGCATTTGAGTCTAGTAGCAGGCATTAATGGATAAGACACTATGATAGACATCCTCATACCTCTCATTCGGTCCTGTAGTCACAATGCACAACAGTAGCAGCAGCAACTGCTGCTGACAATGCAAATGCAACCTCACAGCAGCAGCAGCAGCAGCAGCAGCAGCAGTAGCATCGCACCTTCTCATATTCCACAATGTAACAGCCACGCCTTCTCTACTGTACACCGGCCCAACAGCAGGATCAGCTCTGAAAGTAACAAACCCTGAATGCAGACTAGGGTTTATGGGAAGTTGTAGAGGCACGGCAACATACGGCCGTATCGTGAATGTAACGTTACACATGATTTGATCTTTCTTGATCACTTTCACGATGTAGTCGCCGGGAAGCTGGCCGGGAACGTACTGCAAGCATGCACGGCGGCAGCAGCAGCAGCAGCGTTAGTACATGTCTACCACAGCAGCGTCGCCACCCTACAGGAACAGTGCTGTTCAACAAGCAACAACAGCAGCAGCAGCAGCAGCAGCAGCAGTGACGGTCGCCAAGGGAGCATATGAGCCCCTGCACGATTCACGCACAAGATATACAAAACACTTATAGAATACATTTGTGATGACATAAAATTAGCATACTTCTGCATATCAAACATACCGATTGATGTGTTATCCCCAGGGGGCTCCTCATGAAAGCAGTTTGCTTCTGCCAAAAGTCTAAATCAGAATTGAATGCATCCGACCAGTAAACAAACGAGTCGATCTGAAGCTGCTCCGGAAGGACCATGACGTCATCCATCAACACCAGGCGGATCTGGGACCTGAAAAATAACATAACATAACATGTTATGTTATTTACTCTGCTTATGTAACATATGTTGTATGTAACATGTAACGACTGCAAGTAACATCTCAGACAACCAGCAGCACTCTACAAAGCTGCAATGATCATTGTCTTTTCTTGTAGTTTCAGATACGCCGCAGAGAATATACAGATATCTTGTCAACTAAACTGACATCTTATTCACCTTTTGAAGCGAAAGGCCCACAGGATATGAGATCTAATCAAGCTTTTGCCCTCTGCATCTAGAGCAGACAGTTCATCGCCATATGCTAGATTCTCAAGCACCAGATTCAACAAAGTGACATTTGCTGTCGGGCCATCTAACACAAATTGACCAACTTGCATGTGAAAATCAATCGACGTATTCCTGCTGCTGCTGCTGCCAAGGAATATCACCGGCCGTTTGAGTATAACACCCCCCGGCGGCCATACTGTGTTATCTCCAGATGGATGTAACGTCACATTTGCTGTTAGTAACACTAATAAGGGCGTGTTGGTGACCTGCTGGCTAGCTAGCTGCTGCAGTAGGGGAATCAACGTGTCATTATTTGCTGCTAAGATATAGTTTTTTGTGACTGTTGGAATATCTGCAACTCCAACTTGCGATTCTGCTGCTGCTGCTGCTGCTGTGTTGCTGCTGCTGTGAGCAGTAGCAGCATCAGGCGCTATAAGGGTCACATGGCTAGCTGTCAATGCATAGCGCAAGTCATTTCCATCCCCTGCTGCTGCTACTGCTGCTGGTGATCGCCAAGATCTGATATGCAGGAAACTGATTCCATCAGTCCAAGTATCTGTATGTGGATCCTCATGTATAACAGCTATATACTGCTGTAGCTGCTGCTTGCTGACTATGATCCGCACATCGATCAACTGCAATGCAAGATCTGATGGGATCTGCTGATCTGTCGGTCTCAAGATCTGATCTGGATGTGATCTGGGATCTGACAGTGTAACATTGGACAACAGAAGATCTTGCAGGATCAGGGTACCACCTGCACAACAGCAGGAGTCAAACATACGGTACTATGATCTATCTCGTGGATTCACCAAGTAGATCTGCTGCAACTGTTGCCACTTGCGATAACTGACAGATATGATTATTATCATGAATGCCTGGGTACTATGGGAATCTTCTCTTCGCTTGTTCACAGTGAGCAGCTGATGTTGACACTACCTTCTGGCATATATGGTGTAGTGACTAGCTCAGTCCAAACCTGCCCAGTTGTTGCAAGCTTTGCAGTTGTCATGCAACAGGCAGGTAGCTGAGGTCATCACAGCAGTGAACACCCACCTTCAGCAAGCGTCAAAGTGCCCTGCGGCTGTGCAGTGTTGGTAGTAACACCTGCTGCTGCTGCTTCATTAGCTGCTGCTGCTGCTGCTGCTGCTGATGCTGTGATACGCACTGCTGGAGGTCTGCCTAAACTGCTAGTAGGGACACCTGCATACAACATACTTATACACTGTTCTCAGTATACATAGTGTTCTCAGTCATGTGAGGCCCTCAGGACCCCGTGCTGCTTCTTGCGACAAACTAAAGCATGTTGCATCTAAAAGACTATGGCTTTGCTGAATCTAGACGCTCATACGGCAGCTACTGGGTACAGGAATGGCTGATATACCTGCAATAGTAACCTCCTCTGGCAGTTGCACCCATCCAGCTGATGACAGCTGCGAGGAAGTCGCAGAAACGACTGATATATCGATGCTGCAGCCATCTGAGTCGGCGGATATCTCAACTTTCGCGGAAGCTTGATGTGATACTGCTGCAGTGGCTGTGACAGATGGACATGCGGCCCAACCAGTTTGCGGCGCAGCTAACAGCCCTTGAGCATGAATGTCCAGTAGAAAGACGTAGCTACAAATGATAAAGGCAGATGACACTGGCCATGCCCGCCTCATGTCTCTTCAGTCCTCGGTCGACCGGTACCGTAGCATGATCACAATCATCGCAACCTGTTGCATTCATACACCACCTGTTTTGCTTGCAGAATCAGCAGAGGACACATGAACAATCCCGCAGACACAACAGATGGCAGACTGTTCAGCAGGCGAAGTTGCGCGTCATACTTCGTGCTACTCATTGCTAGACTACCTGCCGATTAGCCTGGATTAAGATACCTTGAAAGCACTATCGGTCTCGTTGAAGCCTGCAAACACGCATCATCAAAGGGAGTAATCAGTTTCATGACAGACTTTCGTGCCAACGCCCGCCCAGCATGATCTTGCAGCGAAAAGCGCCACCGTGACACCCCGCTGTGACAATCACCATTTTATTGAGTACATAAAAAGCAGACATAGCAGCAGGCCAGCGCGCCTGAGCACTTTGGGCCAAGCGCCACACGGCGCGGGGACTCACAAACACTACACTCCAGGGCAAGCAAACGGCAAGCAAACATCAAAGCAACATCAAACAATTGTCAAGGCGACCTTACACATTCTCCAGCCTCTCAGCCAACGCCAGAACATTCCTGGCCTGTAGCACTGTTGGCGCATCGATCATCTTGCCCTCAAACACGAAGGCACCCTTGCCTTGCTGTTGATGTTCCTGATACGCCGTGAGTAGTTTCAGAGCAGCATGTATCTCTGCCGAACTTGGCGAGAACGCTGATTGAACGACTTCGATCTGCATCCGCACAACAGCAGCAAGCAGGTAGTATATGCTTGATGCAGGCTGTACTGCTTCCACATCAACACCTTTCACCAAGAGGCAAGTTACTTGCGACCCTTATCCATGACCTTCAGAAACAGAATGCAGTCAGCAGGTTGTACCGGTAACCACTCAGATGCTGAGCAGACAGTCATTCCCACCTGTTTGGGATGTATAACTTGTTTGCCGCTCCAGCCTGCTATTGCTGCCTGCTTAGACTCTACCGCCAACTGCTGCATACCAGCATCTGACAGATCAATCTGCAAACAGCAAAAGCAGCATCACATGTTCAACAATCCTCAGAGCCCCTTCTTGTACAAGCATGCGAGACCTCCTCGGCCAACATTCAGCTTGATGGCAAGGCATGACGTAGATATGATACAACACACAGCATGGTTCCAGCTGCAATCATCACAACAAAAGTTACCGACCATACGGAGCTACACCTCATACCTTCACAATATCAATCGCCTGGATCTGCATAGCCCTGCAAGTTAGCAGGAACAAGCCCCTGGCATGTGCCAATTCTGAATTATCTGCTGACCGTGTAGCACCTAAACTGGCAGCTAGATCATCACCTCCAAGGATACAAGCTTGGAGCTGCAGTGGGCCTGTGGTTGAGTACTGGAGACCGGCCTGGAACGTCTCCCTGCAGATACCCATAGTACCAGACAGCCAAATCATCGCTTCAAGTAGAGTGACCAGAAGTATCGTATAGAATTGATCAAGAAATACCTCCCAGATTGGTGACCCGAGTAGTGAAACACAAAACTCACTAAGCAACGGGGTACAACCAAAGCATCTGTAGAGACGATGCCCGCTAGCTGCAGATGCAGGTTGCAACATATCACAGTAAGGTGTGACCTGGTCCAATAATAGGCTTGAGTAAAAGGCAAGGCTGCAACTCACAGCTGCAGCCTGCCAGACCGAACACCGGACTCTGTGTCAGTTGCTGGCAGAGTGTGAACGAGTTTGCTGTGGATTGACAAATTGCTACAATTGATAGCAGCAACCCACCTGAGGTTTAGTAGGGCATTCGCGCTCTCACACATTGTTACCAACGCAATTGGCTGCTGCAAACCACCACCACTGCTACCATTGCCACTCTCCTCATGCCTGCTGCTCTTATGCTGCTGCCTTTCCGTGTGTTTGCCTAGCAGCTGCCGCACCGTGACCATGACCCAGTGTATATCGTCTGCTGATTCAACTTTTGGCACTACTAGAGCGTTGGGTAGACGCTTAGCAGACAGGACAGCTGCCAAGTCATCCTGTGCTAAGCCGCTGCTCACTGGGTTGATGCGAACGGCTAACTCCGCATCGGCAACAAAGTATGGATCTGCAGGCGAGTATCAGGGCAGTATGCTGAAGTTCCTGAACGTTTTGCAGAATTGATGTAGCCTAGAGGCAGGTCGCTGCTTTCTTGTCACAAGGCTACTCCAGATCACAGAGTCCAAGCAACAGATACAAGTGACTGAGCAGGCGCCATAGCAGGCTGCTGCCTAGCACCTGCTGTATGTTTTGCTCGGGCACTTGATCAGTTGTTTGAGCTCTGCATTGCTGCTGTGCAACTTCAAAGTACTGCACTGTTCAGTGACAATACTGCCCTGCAAGCTGGTTCTGATGATGACCCTGCAGACTGTCTTACCGTCCAGCATTCGCGCAATAGTAGACCTTGCAACATCCTTCATATTGGCCGCTACTCCGTCTTCACAATCCATCACGATGCTATCCACAGTGAGCTCACCAGCAGCCTAGGGCAGTCACATGATAGAAGGAAATTATGACGTCAACTTGACATTACTGTGTTCAGCACAGCTTAAGAAGCATGAGCTGTTGCAAGAGAGTTGCCATGATGCTGCAGGGACTGCGTACCTTGCGAAGCTTCCGCTCTGCTGCACCTGCAGGTACCTCATGTTGTGAGGACGATCCTCAAATTCAGGCTTTTTGGAAAGACAGTAGCTCTCTTTGAACTGTCTTGCATCACATCGTTTGCTTACCAGGGACGTACAACATGGCCCTTCGTGGTTGCTGATGGTGAATAGCAGAGGTTGCCAGGCATCTACCATCTGAGAGTGTGCCGTGCAGGCAAGCAAGCTCCAGCCAGCATCTGGCTTGCTGTACTGGCCACAACTGCTGTGCTGCTGACTTCAGCAAGCGTACAGGGCTCCTGAGGGGACTCATACTGACCAGGACAGCAATGAGCGTGTTCAACAGAAAACAACGGGCTATTGTCTGCGGATCGGACCTGTTCACACTTTCACGGAACGCTTTCCGGACGCGGGTACAGTGGTGCCAGTGGCATGCGATACTAGTGTCCCCACAAAATTTGAACACTGCTAAATGATGAAACTTGGGCTGGACAAGGATTGTGGACATAACTGCCTGGAACTGCCAGGACCTAACCGACTCGCAAGCTGCACATTCCGGCCTATGATGCGGCAATGCTGAGGAGAACAAGCGATCACCGATACAGCTCTTATAAGAGCAATAGTGGAATACTTGAGAGTTGCCTGCCAGATCTTGTGCACAAAGGTCAAATCAGCGTATGCACTACATGCTATTAGCATTAAGTGCCCGCTTCTGATATAAATACGAACAGCCGACATCTAGGCACAATGCCAAGCTTCATGGACCGGATGAAGAACCTGGTGGGGGCAGGGCCCCCACCAGAGCCAGAGACTCTCCCACAGCAGCTGCTACGGCAAGTAGATGAAGCCACAACGCTCTCATGGAAACAGGTAGGTTCTTCACAACTATTTTACCTTTCATAGGTTGTACAGATTGTGTGAACTCAGCATAACGTGTACTGTGTGCTGCAGAGGGCCATTGGCTTTGGCATCACATTCGGACTTGGTCTCATCTTCAGCTTCATGGTAAGCACAGC
>JARWLF010002124.1:0-14206 GCA_029853055.1 Scenedesmus sp. KT-U
CGCCTGCAGGGTTCATGCACAGCAGGTGGTGTCGAGCAGTGGTCAGGAGCAAGCATACTCAATGCCCAGGCACCTGAGTCTATATACACGGGGGCTCCTGAACTACCTCGCACAGCGGTTGGGAGTAGAAATTGACTGACCGATGACTTGTGAGGCTAGTAGGGTCACTGTCGTGTGGTGAATTGTAACAGGACTCCTCACCTGCTGCATCAGCCCTACTGTCCAGCAGCAGAGAGGAGCCCAGCGCGATAGTGCTGCCTAGCAGCTGCCGTCTGTTCAAACCAGCATCAACACGCACTTTTCTGCCACTCAATGTGCAATTGACTCCATTCCGGACACGATCTTTCGACCTGCCAGGGTGTGGGCAGTCATGGTGTCCAAACGCTTGCCGGTCTATCCTTGGCTTCACACCACTAGTATACATCACTTCTGAACTACGATGGATGGGCCCACTCGAGCCAGCTAAGGCTTAGTAGACAAAGAAGCCCCTCGGCGAGGGGTTGTGAACTTGATATGCAACCGCAACCTATTTCTCGCCACCTCAGCCGAGGACAGAATTGACGACTGGCATTTGGTGTTAGCAACAGGCCAGGTGCAACTGTCATGTCAGTCATCTGGGTTCAGCGACATTTCCTTGCACTTCTGGCAGCAGTCAAAGCTGACAAGCGACTGGGCAGGACGGCGCATGATGCTCAAGGACACAGCGCAGACAAAGTTACAATATAGACCCGGTGAATGCTTGCTGCACTGGCACCATTGGGCTGCTGGCATCTGACAGCAGACACATGTCACTCAACGGTTCTGCATGACAACACATACCAACGTTGCTTGCCGGATTCGCTACTGATTTGGTATCGTCTACAGTATTCCTTGTGTCCACAGCTGCTGTTGACCACTGGTAGCAACACTGCTAGTCATACTGCTGTCTAAGAACCATCTCTGCCTCACTCTTCCACTGGCTGTGAGTGCTTTGCCCAGACGCTCGTTTCAACTTCTCTTTCTCTTTCCTATCCTGACGCTTGCGTGGTAATTGAGCCCCTCCTACTCCCTTGTCCAAGAAGTCTGTCACTGGCATGGCTTGAGTTGGGCCCTTGGGTCGCTGACCCTGCTCATCTTGCTGCTGCAGGTCGTCCACGTTACCGCCCATCATGGCAATCTGCAGCATCGCATAATGCAGCCACACTCATTACGATAACACGTGCTGGCACTGTGTCCAGACAGAGCAACTTGCACGCAAACTTGCACTCAAACTTGAGTGCCATACCACAGACGAATCCCGTGACCCAAAGACGTTTCTTGTTTGGCTGCCTGTTGGGATGGGTAGGAACCCATGTTGCGATGCTGGGAAGACGCCTCACCTGTGCAGCAGTGTACTGTTGTGGAGCATCTTCCAACTTGTAGCGCTTGGCTTTCCCTTCTATGACAGCCCCTTGAGGACCCCGTTTGTCTACCTGTCTATACACAGCCACACAATGCAACCGATCGGGATGTTGCAAGTCACTAAACTATGTACTGCCGAACAAGACCGGCACAGGATATGCCTGATCAGATAGGACAGGAGGCTCTCACTGCAATCATACAGTTGCTGACAACGTATGTGATTGCCTTCGCATAAGCTGTGCTGAATCAGCTCTGACACATGAAGATGCGATCGGCAAACAAAGCATATGCCTAACAACCAGGGTGCTGTGTGTTTCGCACTTACTGCTGTTGTCCCTTAACTGCTGGTGCAAGCTGTGATATGTCAAAGTCATCTGTCACGTTCGCTCTGTTCTTCTTCTGCTTTCCTGAATCAAGAACTGCTGCAGGAGCTGCTGCTAATCCATGCGTGTTGCTGACTGCTAGAGGCCTGGTAGCTTCAGGGTCAAGAAATGCTGGTCTACCAGCAACCTAAGCAGATGGTGCAACAGATGACAGCTCTTGCCTGCGTTTTGAACATAGCACGCCACCAACATTCCCATGCAGGTGCGGGCAGGAAGAGACGACACTCGAGGAATCATCTCCATCATTGCAACAACGTGCTCTCATATCTTGCATGACTGGGTGACAAAGCAAAGGACACTGGTGATTTTTGAAGCACTTGTCTTTGCCTACCTCGTGAAAGGCATCTAGTGCAGACGGGAGAGCACCAGTTGGTTTGCTGCTGGTTTCACCAAAGTCCTTGAGCCGGGCCTGAGCTTCAGCTGCGCGCACTTCCGCGCTATCAACACTACAAGCATGCGGGGGTTGCGTCTATTGGTTCAGCTTTCTCCTCTCCGCAAACTAGTACTGCTGACCTTGAACAATCCTGTCTGTTGGCTCAGACTGCAGCAGAGTACATGCCATGCGTACCTATGGTCATCTGAGTCTTCACCACTGCTGCTGGATCCTTCTGAAGTTGTGACATCTGCGCAGAGGATGCTATGTGAGTTTGTTCACAAGTATGGTCTGCATGCTGGCACCAGGCTTGCTCTTGCACCTGATCCGTAACCTCCGAGCCCGAGATAGTCTGGCTGTTTGGAGTTGCTCATGTACCTGTTGCACTGCTGACGAAAACTTCAGGCACCAGGATGCGCACCAGGTGGCAGAAGTACACGACAGCAGGAGTTACTCAACTTGATTACTCAACTTGAAACCAGTCCTTCACACGCCTGTACAGTCTGCACACAACGAAAGGTGTGTTCGCATATTCATGAATGGTAAGTGGAGCTAGTCTCTTGTTTTCGTGATGTTGTCATATTGCCCGTAAATAACGCCGGGCTTGAATGGTCGGGGAGCGCGATGATCCTGCACTGGCCTCAATGCAACAAGCTCCGAGGCATCTCACTTCCAGAATTGATGATGCTGCGTGTTGTACTACTGGCTGAAATTCGCCTACGTCACGGTGTACCAATGTCAAGGTTGCCTGTTTACTCTGTGCAGTCATGACCACCAAGGACACCACAAACTGCTTAGAACAGTCATTCATATCCGTACTACCACTACTACAGCTGCCAAACGGGGTCCTACAACATGGAGTGACCAAATGGCTGTCACTATCGGACTGTGCGAGCTTAGGCATTTCCAGCAAGGACCTTAAAGCTGCTGTTGAGGTATACCAACCGTTTATACAATCGAGCACACTGCAATGGCTACTGCGCGCGTGTCATGTCAGCAAAATTTAGATATCGCAAGCCAGATGTCCGATAACAGCGATCGCACGTCTGCGCTGGCGCTTGAGACTGTACGTTCTGTTTTCTAGCAACGTGTAGTGTACTCGATTTGAGGCATGCAGTTCTGCAGCACGTGGTTGTGACTGCTGCTGCTGCTGCTGCCTGAGAGTGGTCCAGCGATGTCACAAGCACACCTCTGCCATTGCTCTGCACGTAGGCTGCTTTGGATGCACGTACCAGTTGGCATTGCAGCGAGCATCACGAAGTTTCGCACCTGAAGGCGTCACGGTTGTTCAAGTAAGTGTAGCCTGGAGTTCCTGGGCCTTGTCAGGCCTGTCAGGCTGGATACAAATCTCCCATTTATTGCTGACCTAAGCATACTCACACAACCTATGCATCACAGGCTGCTGTAAACTGAATACAATGCATGCAATGCTTCGAATTGGGTATGATCAGTTTTTCATGCCCTAGCCAGGGGTGCCTGGACAGCCTTATGCCCCGTTTCTATCGGCCTGTACAGGGCCTGTAACGAGGCCTGTAATGGTCCTGGACACTGTGAACGAGCCCCTGGGGGTCCGTTAGGGCCTGAAATATCTATTGAGTTTGCAAAGAACTTCAATACACCTATATTGAGGAATACAGGCTCCTGTACAGGCTCCTGTACAGGCCTCAATAGGAACTTGGCCTTAGCTGGCATCCGCTGACCATGCACAGTCTCTCCAGTACGCATATCACAACATCTTGAAATGCTTCACCATTATCGATTCCATGTTACTGCTTGTCTGCAGGTACTTAGCCCGGCACAGCCCCAATCTCACCCACATCAGCTGCTGCTTCGCTGCCGATCGCCTCTATGGTGGCAGCCTGCTTGAGAACAGCCTCAGCATCCTAGCAGCAGCTGTTACACACCTTACTCATCTAACTCTACTCAACGTTGACATAATAGACGCAGTACTCCATGCACTGGCAAGAAACTGCACTCAGTTGCAGCATATAGCCATCGGCCGTACCGGGCACAATGCATTTGGCAACTTTGTCAGCGATGATGGTCTTGCAGCGCTTGCTCGATCTTGTGACAAGCTGAGCAGCCTGTGTCTATTCAGATGCTACAGCTGCAGTGATGCAGGCTTGAGGGAGCTTGTGGCTCAGGGCAGGAGGATCAAGACACTGGTGCTGCACAGCTGCCCTCAAGTAAGCATCAGTAGATTGGATGTCAACTGCTATATGGAACATAGATCATGAATATAATAGCACCACACTGTGACCGCTGTGATGGGTCCAGGAACTACTGTGCATGGGTGGCACGCCCTGTTGTCACGGCGTTACTTGCACCAGTGCTTGTCGTGTGGATCTGTGTACAGCATCACTGAGTGATCAGAGCTGTCAAATATCTGATTCACAAGTTAGAACCACCCTAAACCCTAGACTTCCAGTTCATGAGTTGTCTGACCTGCACTTGTGCTTGATGCTTCTGCCAGGTGACGCATTCTGGTCTTGTCTCATTCTTTGAGGGCTGTCCCGGTCTTGAGCAGCTTGATGTATTGCTGCCTGAGAGTGCTTCAGGAGGCTCAGCAGTAAACTTTGAAGCTTGCTTTGCATTGGCAGCAAACTGCTCAGACCTCAAGGTACGCAGGAGGGTCTATATCTGACAGCAAGGCTCGTGTGTGGCTGCTCAGCTGCAATCGAAAATGCCTTCTGCTTGTGTCCTGTGTGCCTTCATCAACTGCTTAGAGGCTAGCTGTGCAGACCAGCGGCAACAGCTGTGTAGGTCAGGTGAAGTTCAGGTGCTTGGTGGTGGACACTGGCTGGGTCTATAGTGAGGTATCGCAGGCACCAGAGTCTTGCACTGTATGCCCTGCTAGTTGTCTGCTGCAGTGCCAACCTTGAGGCTGCTGCGGTGCTGCTGTAGGTGCTGCGTCTGAGTGAGGAGCTCATGACCGGCAGTGTGTTAAATGACGCATGTATGACAGTTATTGCCAGAGGGTGCTGCAAGCTACAAGAGCTTGAGCTTGTGCAGGTGTGCGCCTCGGGACCTTCATGTGTGTTTTAGTTGATGGCAAGCATCGCTGGGTTCCCTGCACGTAGCTCGTGTTGACAGGGCTCTATGCTTAGTCAGCAGCAGTATGGTGTGAGGTTTTTGCCAGTGATCATTGAGCACCATTCCTTCCTTTCTCTCAAACTACCAATGTGCAGTGTGTCGTCTTCATCTCTGTGCATTTTGTTGTGATGTCCCGGGTACACAGGTTGAGATCAGTGACACTGCACTGACAGCTGTGGCCCAGTACTGTACTGAACTAACCAGTTTGTACCTAGAACAAACATACGTGGGCGATGAAGGCGTCAGGCAGGTTGTAGCAGCCTGTAAGCGGCTCCAACGGCTCAGAGTAGCAGGCTGTAGCACTCACAGCTGGATGCTGCCAGCAGAATACATGTTTGCTGGGCTGTCGATTGCCGGTTTGAAGAAGCTGCAGCCGGTAGTAGCAAAGCAGCCGGCAGTTGGTGGGGATCTAACGAGCCTGGATCTGTCATGTTTGGTTGTTGAGCCAGCTGAAGAGACAGAGACTGCGGCGATGGCTGTCGCGGCGGCTGCAGCAGTAGCTCCAACTGGGTTGGTGCTACCGCAGATTGCAGCAAACTCAGCCGCTGTACCAGCCACCACCTCCAGCAGTAGTAGTTGTTATCACCTGCAGGAAGATCTGAAGTCTGGTCGTCAGCTACTGCTTCCGGAACCCTGGTGCCGGCAGCTAACCCATCTATCCCTAGACTGGCTCAAAGCAGACGGGGATCTCCTGCAAGACCCACTAACAGCAACCTTGAGTCGCTGCAGTCACCTCACCAAACTCAGTTTGATCGGTTACCAAGGCAACGTGGACAAGCTTCTAGCAGCAGTAGCAGCAGCAGCGGGTCGGGGTTTGGTACACCTCAACCTGCAGCACACACAGGTTACAGATGCAGGCCTTGCAGCAGCAGTTGCTGCATTCCCCAAGTTGTCATCATTGCATCTTGGGTACTGTAGACACCTGGGTGACCAGGGCTTGCATGAGGTGCTGAATCTGAACTGTCTCGGGGAGTTGGACCTGTTCAACACGCCGTGTGTATCAGCAGCAGTTGTAGCTACCATTGCAAGGTGCGATCTCAAGTACTGGACTCAGTTTGCCAAAGTAGGTTGATGCAACACATAGAGCATGAGACTGCCAGCATGCAACCTGCACAGCATCAATGTCAGAAAGGCATGCTATCATTCATGCAGACATCTCAACAGCTCTGGCTGTGTCTCATGCTCCTGATGTATTCTTCCTGCAGGAAAGCGGCAAGTCTCCAGCGTCTGTACATTGGTCACAACACCAGCGCCTTGCACCGCAGTCCAGCTGCACTTACAGCCATGGGCTACATCACAGGAAGAACAGCAGGTACTAGCTGCCTAAGTTCGAGTATTCAGAATGACCATCCGCATCAAACCCTGCACCTAGTCTGGACAACCTGGCAGCCCTGCATGCAGTGCTTGTCCTGCAATGATATGATTGCCAATGACCAGCCAACACGCTGGAGATCCAACTCGACACGTACCAGTCAACCATCAGCTTGCAACTGCTAGACTCTGGGCTGAGGTGTGTACTATCTGTCATGTATCCAGGTGGCAAGTATGCAACCGCCAGTAGCTCAGTCTGGAGTGCCGTCAATGAGGCAGTGGCTGCAAGAGTTGGTCCCCGGGTCATTGTCACGTGCCGCAACCCCAGCCAAGACAGCGAGTTTGAGAAGCGCGCCCTGGATACAATCATGAACAAGCATAGCCAGTCAGAGCAATCTATTTGAGATCTGATTACGTTAGCCTGTGCTAGCAGTTGCAATTCTTCACTTTGAGCATCGGGCAAACTTTTGTGTCTCAAGTGGGCGGTTGCTTGCAGTGCATATTATGTGCAGGTGCATATCACCTGCAGCATGTATAGGCCCTGTGGCTGATCATCTGTAGCTTATCAAATATGATAGCTGACCTGTGCTTGTAAGACTCACTGTGGCAGTATTATTTTCCCTGTATCTATGGCCCTGTGACTAGAAACTCTTGTACATCAGCAGCACACCAGTGTGTGTATTTCGTAAGACTTTTCCAGGCTCTGTGGCCACAGCACAATAGTCCTAGCAATAAGTTACCTAGGGGGATCATTTCTGCATGGAGCCCCTTGCCAAGCCTCCAGCAAAAGCACTTTACTTTAGCAGAGTCCAGTGCTTCTACTAGCATATAAAATGCTACTTGCGAGAGTGAACTGATCAGAGCAGCTCTTGTATGCATCCACTTTCACATGCTGATCTTATTACTTCTGCTTATTTCTATGCAGCATACCTGCTTAGGCTGATGTGATCCTATCAGTCCTTACTCTATGCATATCAATGCTACACATTGCTAGAGGGTATGCACGACTGCTTCAAGTTGTGCCCTAGTTGACATACTCAATACGTGTGCACAGCTCAGCATCGAGTTTGAAAGCTCTGTATAGCTCTGTTGAAGTGACTGTGCTTCTGTGATCAGAGCCACTGTAATGGCAACCTGGCTATTATGGAATCCTAAGGCCTCTCGTACTGTATGATGTTATCTTATTCACTGGCTCAACGAGTCAATGAACTCTTCAATGTTTCATCAGAGTCGTGTACCCTGAAGCTCATAGCATGACCATGTGACTATCCTATTGCTGTTGATTGCTATATCCAAGTGAATTTCTGCTGTATGGTTTTGCTTATTGACACCTGCCTTTATTTGGCTTGCTTGCATTGTTCCCTCTGGCAGGCGCGGCCTGGCAGGCTGCCTGTCACACCTGTAAGCTGTGCAGTTGTTTGGCATGGAAGCAGCAAGCCTTGTCGTGATGTAAGCTACTCTTCGTGCCGGACTCTGTATATGTTGCAACTAAAAGCACACTGTAAAGACGTGTCGCGCTGAACCTTCAGCTGCTGAGCCTGTGAACTGGGCATTGTTGGTTGATGACGTTGCCAACATGATCGGAACAGAGACGGCATACCATAAAACGTATACTGTACACTTAGGCGTTGACCCAGCGCGATGACTTGCCATGCTTGATGCAAACAAAAGCATCAGGCGCCAGGTGGCATGGCGCGCAACCTTAGCGCTGCAGAGAAGCACACGTGTCTCACTGGCTACGCCCTCACCCAGTCTACATCGTATAGTGTTTAGTGTTACTGCCTGTCATAATCACAACTGGTTTGACGATGATTCTGCGTCCGGTGCTCCTTATAGTGTAACAAGTGTAACCCCTTCCTATATGAACATAAGGTCAAAGGCAAGCATATCTGATGCAGAAACGCTCTCGCTAAATCAACTGAAACAGTAAGCACAGAATTGAAGGTCGTGGCGAGGAGTAACCAGGAACTTCTGGAACGAAGCGTTTCGCACTCTCCTGCAAGATGCACTCAGCAGTCCAGCCATTGGCAGCTCGAACTGCACGATCTGGCTTGAGGTGATTTCACTGAATTGCCTGCAGCCTGTGATGGGCACTATGTCTATGTTTACAGCCGTGCGTGACATCAAAGCTGCGCCAGTAGTCAATATGCTTCTTGCATGGAATCTTTTCAAGCCGTGGCGGTGCGATGGGGGAGTCAATCAGCCTGGTACTCATTCTGCAGTGCATGACTCACCCTTCACTGACTGCCAAGGTGTTGTGAATCACGCAGGGTCCGCGCTTCAGCAGCTTCAGCAGCCGTCACCGAAGTCAAGGCAGATGTGGAAGCCTTGTTCACTCCTCTCAAGCTGGGCAGCCTTGAGCTGGAACACAGGGTCATCATGGCTCCTCTGACACGCTGCAGGTGAGCAAGGGGCACCAAAGGAGCTGTTTCATCCGACTTTGATCTTGGTCGAGTCTACCTGACTCAACACTTCCGTGTGACAAGGTATTATATCGGTATTGGTATTGAATGGTGCGTTGATGTATCTGCTGTACTTGCACGTTTCCTGCTCAACTGATCTGTACCTTGCCCTGTGATGGCTATCTGCTGCAGGGCGCCCAACAACATCCCTACTGCAGATATGGCCGTATACTACGGCCAACGAGCCAGCAAAGGCGGCTTGATCATCAGTGAAGCAACAGCTATCTGTGATGAAGCTCATGGGTAAGCAGCAACTGCAGGCTATAAAAGTCCCAAGGCTGTGAGCGTTTCGCATGTGTTTCCCTAGCTTAGTGGGGTACTTCCGCCGCGCTTGATTGCCTTCCACCTGTCTTCAGGAGTATGATCGGCTCTACATATGCCCTTTGAGTTCATTGCAGCGCCTTAGACTCAGTATACTTGCAATGCTTGTATTCCAGGTACCCTCAAGTTCCTGGTATCTACACTCAGCAGCAGGTCGAAGCTTGGCAGCCCGTAGTGCAAGCAGTGAAGGATAAGGGCGGTCTGTTTGTGTGCCAGCTGTGGCATGTGGGCAGAGCTTCACACTCAGGTGAGCATGAGGATGTGATGCAGCAGCTCAACTGCTGCACCCTGCAGATGACTTTGCTGGCCTGCAGGACAAACCCAATACTCCTGCGTCATGCCCTGCACCAATGCAGAGTGTACTCTCGCGTGTTGGAACACCGGTGGTTCCTTTCATTAAACAGCCAAGCAGCATGTGCATGCCCGTGATTGATGTCCTGCACTCACTCCCACCTGTGTCCTGCACTGACTCCCTGGTGTCCTGCACTCACCCCACCTGGTGTCCTGCAGACTATCAGCCAGGCAACACCCCCCCAGTATCAGCCTCAGCTATTCCGATTGGAGATGGCTTTGAGGTCTACACTCCCAAGGGCGGTCCATTCAAGTACCCTGTGCCTAGGTCGCTGGAAGTACCTGAGATTCAGCAGATTGTGCAGGCGTATGTGGCTGCTGCGAAGAATGCCATTGCTGCTGGGTTTGATGGCATTGAGGTGTGTTGTTGCATATCTTGCTTGCTGCTCTTACATGCAATTTACCCCTTTCACCTTGCAGAGTCTTTGTCAAGCAGACTGTCTTGAAGCTGGTCTCAAATTGGCTAAGCTGAACATGCCATGGCTTGTAGTGTTGGGCCCGGTAACCCCTTGACGTGTGTACATGATGAAACAATACTGTGTTGTTTGTACATGCGTGCAGATTCATGGAGCTAATGGTTACCTCCTAGATCAGTTCTGGAAGGACTCCAGCAACAAGCGTAGTGATGAATATGGTGGTTCTGATGAGAATAAGGCCAGGTGAGGACAAAAGATGGCCTCTACATCGCTGTCAGTGTTACCTATGTTTCAACATGCAGCAATGCTTTCTGCTTCAACATCAGATGATGCAGGACTGTCTTGCAAGGCTTGTACAGTAAGTTCACAGCTACTGAGGCTGTATCTTTCTGCTATCCAGGTTCCTCCTAGAGGTGATGTCAGCTGTTGCTGCTGCTATTGGCCCTGAGCGTGTTGGTCTGCGGTTGTCCCCCTACAATACATTCCTGGATGCCTGTGATACAGTAGAGAGAGCTGTTGAGAAGAATACTTGGCTGATGAAGACACTGGATCAGAAGGTTCCTGGGCTAGCATACATGCACATGGTGGGTTTGGCTTTCTAGCAATGATTCGGCGGCTCAGCATTCTGTTTTGTGTGATTGTTATTGCATCTTCATGTCTGCTCATGAGTAGTCTGTTAAGAAGCAGCTAAGTCTGTGCCCTGCGTGCACAAAGATTGAGGAGCGTGGGGTTGCTATTCCTTGCACTGTATGTGGTATTCTTCTTGGCATAGTACTATGTTACTCAAATCTGCAGGTTGAGCCTCGCCTTGCCGGGGGTAATGCAGAGATTGAGGGTCCCATTGAGCACTCTCTGAAACCTTTCAGACAAGCAACCAGCTTGCCATTCCTTGCTGCTGGAGGTTTCAAGCGTGACAACGGCATCGAAGCAGTAACAAGTGGACATGCTGATGCAGTGGTGTATGGCAGGTATGCAGCTCATTTCAGTGTCGTTTGCGCTCAGTGTCTTGGGTTATGTTGGTTTGGATTCTTGCTGTACTCTGGGGTCATGCACCATCGACATGGTGCAGATCAATCTGCGCTGCGTGATGGAGGTCTGATTCATGGTCAAAGGTGTTAGTGTGTTGCGCTGTGAGATCATCAAGGCAGGTATGCTGGCACGAATGTGGAACATTGTGTTGGTTGCGGACTGCAGGTACTTCATCTCCAACCCTGATCTGCCCAAGAGACTGGCTGTTGGTGCTCAGTTGACCCCGTACAATCGTGATACATTCTATTCCTTTGGCCTGGAGGGTTACACAGACTATCCATTCCTTGAAGACCAGAACTGATCAGTGTGTTGGAGTCTTATGAGCTTGTTATTTGAATTGTAGACTGTTGCTCAAGTTCTTTGCAAGCATTGTCCAAAACTGCGATCTTTTGCAGACCAGTACTGACACCCGATTTCTTTTTGTCTTTGTTTGAGCTGGGTCTCTTTCGTGATAAATGGTCAGACTGTATGAGGCTCTTGACTTGCTTGCTGCTGACCACAAGCAGCCTGCTCTGTTCATAGTGCCTGGATTGTCTGTGATTGATCAACCAAGTCGTAGGGCTGCGATGATGCTTGGCTTCATGTGAGCGGATGCCATAATACAATACAATCTAAGGGACTTGCACCCTCGCCGGTCCAAGGACCTAAGGCCACCAAGAGGCCTATGGTGGATTTTTATATTGGTATTGCATAATGATTGCAACAGTTGGTATATCCAGCAGCTGCCAGCACCATGACTTGGTTGGTCTTTCTGTCGCTGCTAGGCTATCCCCAGAGTGCGGGGAATGAGGAGTTTGCTGGCTTCAATCTGTGACACTGTCGTGGCACGTGTTATGTGACATTGTTCTAGGTCAAAACATCTTTCCTGCGCTTGTGTAGGCAAGCTATCTGTCTCCTGATTGTGCCTTGTGATCACATGGATGTACTACCTGTGGCTTGTGACCTGCAGTAAGGTCGTTGATCAGATGCGGTTTAGGTCGGCTACCACAAGGTTGGTGGCATGGCAGGGTTATGGTACACTGTAGCAAAGTTGTGCAGTCACAACTGCTGCATGAGCGCAAACCCCCTTTCTTTGACAGGATCATGAAAGGTTTCATGAAAGCCTTAAGGTTGAGTGATTATTGTCATACCTGTCACACATTCATATGTTGTTGGCATCCACCTCATGAAGGGTGTAAATGTGGGACACGAAGAAAAGATGAAGCTGTTCGTTCAATGGGCGAAGTTACTCATGTAGATTCCAAACTCCAACGTCTCAGACTCGTCACAAGTGCCTCTATAGCTAGTCATGCACCTACGTCAACAATACCGGATGGTGTTATCTCCATAATGACAGCCGCTGTCATGTTGCGGCAACATGCACCTGTATGCCACATTCTGCTGACATGCTGGCAGTATCAAGAACCTACAGAAGATTACCCAATCTATCAGTGTAGTGTTAGTCAGCAGCTGCAGTACTGCTGGGTTTAGTGTCCCAAGCGGTACTTGCGCCATCACAGTCACTAAAGACGGTCTAGCACTTAGCCCGCGCATGCTCAGCGACACCCTGTTGGGTGCTGAATGCAACTGATGGGTTGCGCGTGCTGAATGCCCCTCGTACGTGCCTTCCTCGAATTGATTGCAGCCACCGACACACAATGCAGTAACTGTCTGTACGCTACAACAGTTCCATGCAGGATGCAAGATCTGCAGATCATCAGCTGTGGCTGATCAGTTGACAGCAAGACATGTCCTGAGGTCCACAACCTTCCTTGCTATTCACAGAAACAGCGCAACTCGTCAACAATACACCCGACATTATTCTGTACCAGCGCTAGTATCAGCCACACCAGGCCTACTCTGTAATCTCTACTTATGCATGATCAGGTCTCAATGACAGCATGCTAACTCAATGGTGGACTTGTGATCATAACTGCCCACCACACAACATCTCCCTGAACAACATATGATGCGAGTTGCAGCTACAATTGTAACTGTCATGGTCGCATGTGCCTGTGCAGATAAGGCAATCAACCTGCTGTGCCAAGACATGTGTCTGCCAGGAAAGAGCACCAGTAGCAGTCAGCTTGTTCTCCAACTGGGAAACCCCCTGTGATCACAACAGTTGTGACAGTTACTGTCATACTCCTCAGTCCCTCCAGAATCAAACATCCACAGCTGTTTGTTGAGCAACTGCAGCAGTTGCAGCCCTGCATACATTGCATGCTCGAGACCAGCTGCGCCTGCATCCACCTCAACTGCATGCTCAGATCTGACTATGACGACATCAACATGAACCAAGATGAACAAGACTCTTCTTCATATGCAGCATATAACGAAATATGTACCTAATAACACTTGACTGTATACTTGAGCAACGTACGAGCACTGCTGAGCTATGGTATTCAGTATGGTTGCCCCAACAATACAACACTGGCATCAAGTGCAGACAGGCATGGTACTGTGGATTTTGTGATCACACCCATGCACTGCAACCAAGCCTCATCATGCTCGGCCAACCACAATGCTATCCAGCATGCTGTGGATCCCAAGTGCTTTGATTCGACTCAACCAACCACAGCAGCCACCTGCAACTGCTGGCCCAGGGAACAAATGCTCGTACGTTGTCTTTGCTCTCGCATGTACAGATGAAATGATGCCAGCCTCAGACATGCTGTCGCAGCACAACACTGTTGGTAGCACATGATGTGCAGCACCCAACCACAATCCACGAGCACACTGCAGACCCACCAAGCTGCAAGCCAATGCAACACCTACAGCTTGTATGACACTGATGGTTTGACATCAACCAACTTCATCTGCTGGCAGGAACAATCTGCAGCGATGTTGCGAAAACAGCACAGAACTGGCACCAAACAACTGTCTCATCAAGTGGGCAGACCCACCTACAACCTGTGAACTGTATAGCAACCAAGCTATATGCAACTCTAACTCTATGGTAGTGCTATCACATCCATGATGCAGCAACATATTCTACACTGGCTGATAGAGCACTTACACCAGTCAAAAGCAACGCGCAAGCCACTGAGATGGAGCCTGATACTTATTTGACAACTGACTTGGCAAACCTGAAATCATCCAACCCAA